>PVIH01014598.1:0-53000 GCA_004025045.1 Sigmodon hispidus | reverse complement strand
CCTGGTATAGATTCTAGGATCTAAACTGCTGTCTTCTACGAGAGCAGCAGGTATACTTAACTACCGAGCTATCACTCCAAACTCTCTCAACCTTATTTTTGTGACAGGGTTTCTCGCTGAACTTGGAATTCATTGATTGGCTAGACTGTGTACTATTGAGATCCAGAGTCTACCTATCTCTGCCTCCCAGCACTAGAATTACAGCCACACTCAGCTATGCCTTGCTTTTTACAAGGGTGCTGGTGACCCAATCTTGGGTCACCATGCTTGCAGAACAAGCATTTTTTCTACTGAGTCATCTCCACAGTCCCTTTAATTCTTAATTGATGGGTCAAAAGTGGGAAGAAAGGGATAATGTGTGTTTTCAATAGTTAGCCTTCACTTTTTAAACTACATAACACAAATGGAAAAATTCACAAATGGAAAAAAGTTAGTCAGTGTTTGTAAATACCTTTAATTATAGCACTCAGGAGACAGGCAAGCAGATCTCAGTTCAAGGACATCCTGGTCTACAAAGTGACTTCTAGGACAGCCAAGACTACATAGAGAAATCTTGTCTCAAAAAAAAAAAGTTATCCTTATTACAGCCTTATCTGGTTCTGGATTGTTACTTCTTTCAAATTATTAAGTACTTGAGTGTTTTTCTTATTCATCCATTCATAAACTATATGAATGGGAGGATAAATAGGGGATGGGCACTTTCTTTTGTCCTTTTCTAATATACTTTTACCTCAATCAGGCCATCAAACATATTTTTTAAATGTTACTTTCTCTGTTTTAGTGTGGAACCATCAGAAAATCTGCAGTCCCTGATGGAGAAGAATCAGTCTCTGGTAGAAGAGAACGAAAAATTAAGTCGTGGTCTGAGTGAGGCAGCTGGTCAGACAGCCCAGATGTTAGAGAGGATCATTTTGGTGAGGCCTCAAAATTCAAACATTTTATTAGCTTCAGTCTCTAAAATATTTAACACAATTCTTATTGTAAAAGACATTTATACAACATGGTGCAATGAATACTTACATATCGCCACAATTAATCTACACTAGTCTAATTTTTTAAAATAGATTTGTCATAAAATGCCCCAAAGGAAAGAAGCAAATCTCTGTGTTACCTTAAATCCTGCCCAGTCTTTATCCACAATGTAGCGTGAACATTCCTAATCTGAAATCAGAAGTGCTTTGAAACTGAACTCTTTTAGCATTTATATGATGTCACCATCATGGAAAGTTCTACATCTTACCTCATGTGATAGATCACAATCAAAAAGAAGTTGAACAACTTGTCCTGAAAATATTATATAAAACTGTATCAGGGAGATAATGGCTCAGTTGGTGGAGTGCTTGCCTGACAGGTAGAAAGCCCTAGCTTTGCTTTCCAGTGTACACTAGTTGTGATGATGTACTCCTGTCATCCCAGCACCTAGGCCTGAGGGTCAGATAGACAGCTACATTGTGAGTTTGACACCTGCTTGGGCTATATGAGACAATGTCTTAAACGTGTATACCCTCATACTGGGTTTATAAAAATATGTGTGATAGGGACATACTAAATTTCATGTTTAGACGTGGATCTTTTCCTTGAGACCTCTCATCATGTATGCAAATATTAGCAAATCTGAAAACCATTTGAAATGTGAAGCACTTTCTGGTTCCAAGAATTGTAGTAAAGGAATAGTCCACATATGCCAAGTTAACTGTTTCTTCATTAAACTCTAAATTATCTCACTCTCCTCCTGTAAGGCTCTCATATTTCATATCCCACCCTAAGAGCTGCCATGGTGAAATATAACAGCTCGGAAAATCGTTGGGATTAATTTTCCATATGACTAATTTCCAAATAAGTGGTTTGCTACGTGACTGATTACAGTACCTGGAAATCCTTCTTGTCTGTCTTATAACCTCTTAGATTAGTGCATGCTGGCTCTCTCACTGCAGTTTTCCTACTAGCCTAAGGACAGCTCAAATCTTAGATTGTACAACTATTGCCAGAAGTGAAATAGTTTCTACCAAAATATAACTGCACCTCTGTAATGTAAACACTTTATGCTCTAGTGTTTTCTAGTTAAGGAGAAGTAAGCTCATGAGAGTTTTCTTTAGAAATGGCCAAATACTGTGGCCATTGTATTGTCCTCTACTAGCAAAAGATGAAAGTAGGATCTAAGAGTTTCATTTTCTGTTCCAGAGCCACATTTTATGTCTTCAAAGTGGTTGTATTTCATATGTATGTGAGCATGGCTGACACAGTAGATGATACTTGTTATTCTAGTCACATACCCATATGACCTTTATAAGGTTGTTACAGTTGCTCCCTGATAAGCTTATTGTTTATATCCTGTCAGAACTGTCTTTCCCAAATCTGTAGCAGCATCTAGGTTCTCACGAATTCTGTGATTGAAATAATCATTCTTTCTAAAACATAGATGCCTTCTGTCATTTCTTACTAACATTATTCTTGCATCTTACCTTTTTCTTTCTCTTGTTAAAAATAGTCTACCATATCATACAATATACTTTAAAAAAAAGTCTCAGCTCAAATTGATGTTTTAAATACTTTAAATCAGAAGTTCTCAACCTTCCTAATGCTGCGACCCTTTAATACAGTTCGTCATGTTATGTTGAGTCCCAACCATAAACTTATTTTCATTGTGACTTCCTAACTGTAATTTTGCTGCTGCTATGATTGTAATATAAATATCTGCTATTCAGGATACGTGATATGCAACCTCTGTAAAGAGTCATTCAACCCGCAGAGAGGTTGTAACCCACAGGTTGAGAGCTGCTTCTCTAAATGCTGGCCTGGAGAGCTGGCTCAGTAAAGAGTACTTATGAGTGCCCTTGCAGGGATCCTGAAGGTTCCCAACTTTCTGTAACTCCAATCCCAGCAAGGCTCTCTTCAAGCCTCTCCAAACGATGTACACACATACACGCTGGCAAAAGATGCATGTGCATAAAAAAATGAAATAGATTGAAAACTGTAAGGACAGTTAGGAGGCAGTTGAAACAGCAGGGAGTGACATGCCAGGAAGTATTGCTTTCCTCAAGTTACAAAGCTCTTTCTGGAATTAAGGCTTCACACTCTATCCCATAGCCTGAGCTTCTTGGCAAACAAAATCCAGCTGCTTAGCTGTTAGGTTTCATAGCTCATGTTAACTTTAGGGCTAATTTTCATGAATACTAAAAAACACCATTTCCTACTAAAGCTTCTATTGTAGTGGAAAGAGACAGGATAGAGGAGAGAACATAATTAGGTGTAACTGTTAGGTACTGTCCCTGATGGTCTCCCGGGTCTTTGTTGCAGACCGAGCAAGCAAATGAGAAAATGAGCGCCAAGCTAGAAGAACTCAGGCAGCATGCAGCGTAAGTTTCCAATAAACTATCTGTTAGCACCTTAACCATCTTCATCTGTAATCTGGCCTTTGTGGCATAATTAATTCTTGTGTTCTTTTGCTTGAATTTTTAGCTGTAAAGTGAATCTTCAAAAGCTAGTGGAGACATTGGAAGACCAGGAATTAAAAGAAAACATAGAGATAATTTGCAACCTACAACAAGTGATTACTCAGCTGTCTGTAAGCCAAGTAGGTACACTGTATTAGTCCTATCACTTGCATTCATTTCTTGAGGCATATACCCATTTCTAATTCTGTGAACTTCTGTTGAAATAGCTAAACTGAACTGTTTGAAGACAGGCATCATAAAACATTGAATATGATCTGAACATTAAGCTTATTACATTAAAACACCTCATAGGTTTATATTTGTACATAAAATGTTCCTGTATTATGCCAAGCTGTGACTTGTGCAAGGCAAGAATATCACAACTTTAAAGCTAGTCTAGACTGCATAACAGTACTCTTTCAAAAAACAAAGGGGAGGGCGGGTGGAGAGATGGCTCAGAGGTTAAGAGCACCAACTATTCTTCCACAGGTCCTGAGTTCAATTCCCAGCAACCACATGGTGGCTCACAACCATCTATAATGACATCTGGTGCCCTCCTCTGGCTGCAGGCATATATGCAGGCAGAGCGCTGTATACATAATAAATAAATAAATAAATCTTTTTTTAGAAAATGAAGAAAAAGAAGTATTCCCACCCCTCAAATTTGAACATTTGATGTAAGGCCAGTAAGACAGTTCAGTGTATAAAAGCACTAGTTCACAACCATCTATAATGACATCTGGTGCCCTCTTCTGGTACAGAGGCATAGTGGAGGCAGAATGTTGTATACATAATAAATAAAATCTTTAAAAAAAGAATTTGGTTTAAAAAAAAAAAAAAGGACCAGTCTTATGTAAATGTGTTTTTAACAGAGGTCCTGTTTTAAGAGGCTATGTTTAGGGTTTTTTTTTCTATTTACATTCTTCAGGTTTTTTTATTCTGTAGTATAAATGTATTTGTAACTCCCTGATAGGAATTTTTCCCTCTTGCGAAGAGGTTTATGTTCTCCTTGAACAATGAATTTCCCAACTCTGGTCTTGCCAGTTTGTTTTTCTAGAGTTTTCAGTATGTTATGACATTGTTATCCAGGAGATTTAAGGAGTAAATGCAAAAATACACTATTACTAGGTTGTGGTGGTCGGTTAAGTAAACTTCTCTAAGAACATTAGAGCATCTCATTCTAAAACAAGTACAGTAGTAGAGAACTTGGGCTCCAGAGCCAGACATATTCTGGTTAAGAACCAGCTCTGCCACTTACTAGTTATGAAACCTTACTAAATGTGTTACTGTCAGAAAGAAAGAATTGTTAAGTGACTCAGGTTGCGGTTAAAGATATTATTTCGGATTATTTGTGGGACTCAAGCTCCACATAACTTCCTAAAGCTCAGGTAGCAGTTTTTGTTGTTCCTTGCTGGGCAACTCTTGCTTGTTCCAGTTCTCCTATCCTTTCCTTGGGAACATGTTGATGCAATTCATTTATCCCTTTCTGGAAGTTGTGTAATTATTTTCAAGACTTTATTTAACCTTTTCTTACATTTACATATAAACATTTCTGAGGCAAAAGAAATACTTCTAAAAGCTAAAAGTTATGGGAAGATTTTTCAATACTTGCTGTTGAGTGACTAGCACAAAGATAAATGCTAGCACTTCTAATTTTGTTTAACTATGTCTGAAATATTCTATATAAGAAAACCCTGTGAGTTGCCTCAGAATTATGATAATGTAGGGTTCAGAAGCCTACTAGTGTCAAAATTTACAACTTCTGAAAATGAGAGCTCAGGGCAACAGTGTTTGTGGCCACACTGACTTTAGAGGATTTCCTATTTCTTATTTCTAAGATCTGAATCACATGAAAGATCAAGCAAGCTCATGGAATGAACTTAATACAATAAACCATTCTCACTGAAGATTTGGCAATACATTGGCTGCCTGGAATGCCTGTAGGCAGTTCTGTTAGTGGTGACTGGCTCAGAAGAACTCTGTAGAATTGCTTTCTGCCACTAAAATGCACTTGACACATACAGTAGGCAAGTGCTAAAGATTGTCACAACTTGATAAAGTTCTTGGCTTCCCTCCACCATTATAGTTAAGCACAGTAAACCCCTTTATCCAAGGCTCCTGCTGGACTCTTGAATCAGAGTTTTCCTTCTCTATTGTCTGCAGACCCTCCCAGTTACATATTTTTTTAAATACACAACAATGCATCCCTATGACTTTTATTAAGACTTGTAACAGTGAAAGCAAAGTGTTTCAAATGTAAGTACATGTGCCCTTCATTCTGAATTAAAACTATTTTTATTTTAAGTGACAGGTGAACACCCCATTTTTAGTTATGAAGGCAACCATTGTCCCTGGACTTTCCTCCTGGGGCTTTAGGTACCAAGCTGTACCCTTAAAATATAATTCAAGCAAACTTTTTTGTTGTAGTAACCTGTGAGGAAATTCAGGCAGTCATTTCAGTTCCTACAGAATAAGTACTATCTTTCTTCACATCCCCCTCCTCCAAGACAGTGTCCATAAAAAGTATTTTGCATGTCTTTTCCAAACACATACTTCATTTGGAAGGTTCTGCTGTTTAATGTAAAGAAAGTACCTTGCTTTGATGCCTTTAATTAATCATACCTTTTACTTAAAAGTTTCAGCCTTAGATTGGATATAGAAGAGGAGAAAAGGACTTGTTAGAGTGAAACAAATCCTATTGTTATATATTTGTACATTTAGAATTGTGAGAACAGAATCATTCTATGATTATATAAAACATATCACCATAGCCATGAGCTGAAACATTGGCATTGGGAATTTCACTGGGCCAAATAGCATCTAGTTTGATCCTAATCCTCTTAAAGGTGCCAGGAGAAGTTTTTAGGCTGGATATGTTGGTGTCTACTGTAATCTCAGAACATGGGACATGGGGGCAGGAGCACAGTGAATTTGGGGGTAGCTACATGAGTTCTAGGCCTACCGGAGCTATATTGCATGTGACTGTTTCCTAAAAAAGAAGCCCTCAAAGAAGACAGTATTATAAACTCTTATAATCTATGATAGTTATATAAATATACTGAAATTTGAACACAGGAGAGAAGAAAAAGCAACCACTAAGCAATCTAAGTGCTCCATTTTTAAAGGACTTAGTGCAGCCCTGCACTTGGAGACTTGGCAATGCTATACATTAGGATGAGAAAGAATGTGGAAACACTGCAGCTTCCTTTGAGTTCTCTTTGATCCTCACTGGCTAGGAATTTCTGAGCAGAACAAGAGGAATGCTTTATAAAACAGCACTCATTAAAGGCCTATCTCCTGACCTTTAAAGTACTAAGATTGCAACTATTTGTTGTTTCACATGGCTGATACAGATACTGCATGTTCTAACCCTAAATTCCTTCACCATTGTCACCTATGAACTCCTTCACCACGTGACTTCTGAGAACAAAACTTTCTTCCTAAGGCTTCAGAATCACTGAAGCAGAAGCAGTGATGTATATGTTACAGTGCCAATTAAAGTGTAAATTTCAGTGATGAGAACAGAACTGCTCATATGATCGTCTATAAACAAATTCATCCTAATAAGTAGTTTTCAATTACCTTTCTAGGTGTTTGTTCCAGTTTCCTAAAAAGGATTAGCAATTCTCTCCAAGGGAACTTAACCTCCCAAAGTGCTTATTCTTTTACTCCCACTAACTACTGACAGCACCTTTATATGATGCAAGTAACAAAGACCACAGGACGTTTTTGAGACTGTGGACATTTTTTTTTCATGGCATCCTTGTGGAATGAGAGCTTGTCACCTGACTGACTGGCTATAAAATAAAAGTCGAAACCAACTCTTCGTTCTATTTACTTTCCTGATGTACTACTATTATTCTATATTTACTTTTTGATGTATGTCCAGGCTTGCACATTAGTTGAGACTGAGTGATAGAAGTATAAAAATAAAGTGTAACTGTTTATAAAATGGGTTAAAATTTGACTTGTTAGAATAGTTAAATGTTTTACTCTGTCTCAGTGATCTTTGCTCTCTTAACCACATGTTCTTATTTTTCCTCCCAAACTGCATATTACCATTTAAAAAAAGGTCCCTGAGAGCTGAGAAATGGAAACACATAGCTCTTAGGTTATCTGTCACTACAAAATCAGTCCAGTACCATAAATGATCTCTGCATATACTTTAAAAATATCATTTAAAAAAACAAATAACTGGTATAAAAATTGCTTGTAAATTTGACTTCACTTTTTTTCCTAAATTAAAACCTTTTTTGCTACAGGATGAAGCTGTTGCTTGCATAACTGCAACCATTGATACTGCAGTGGAAGCAGACGCTGTAAGTAGTTGACCCATTTGTGTGGGACTTGGAGCTCACACTACTGCTTCCTATAGCTTCCTCTTATTGATCATTCAGCTCTGGAAGAGGATTTGTAATCATTACCATTCTTCATAGAATGCTCTGAAAACCTAGAAATCTTTAGAGTAAAACTGTTTCATAATGCCTCAAGCAAAGATAAGCTCTGTTTCTAATAATTTAACTGGTAATGTTCAGCAGGACTTCTCAGGAGGCATCATGCTTCATTTTTCAATCCGGCTTATTTTCTATTAGGTGCTAGTGTTCTGTTTCAGTCACCCAATAAGTTAAAACAAGAAAAGGAACAAATTATGACAGGAGCAAAAAAGCATTGGAGGAGAATGTTTTCTGAATATGCTTTTCTGTGGATGAGATGACCATGGGCTAAAACAAAGAAAGTGTTTTGAGTGTTCAGATCACAATAATAGATAAGGTGTTCTTGCTATGGACTTTGACTGAAAGTTATAGAATAAAGTCAGAAATGAAAGTTTGGTCAATGGTTTTCTTGAAACAGCCTTTTACCCCTAAAACAAGTGCATATTAGTAATTAACTTATTTTGAATGAAGCTAGATAGGAGATAAATTAGGTAATAAAAGTTAGCTGTTGTAGAATAAATGACTCTTCATTTCCAAAATGTTATTTCCTGTGCCCTCTCCTCTTCAGGGGCCTCATGGGAGGAAATGAAAGTAAGGATTGTAAGATGAATGTAGGCAAGAGCAAGAAAAATTATGTTTATTAGAGAATATTATATGATCAAGGGAATATGCTCCATAATAAGTATTTCAAGCAGATAATACATAATAAGCCACACCAATGAAAGAATACAGGTATTGCTGATAGAAAAAAATGGCTTTAGTGAGTGAACTCCAGTTTCCTGTTTCTCTTATAATAAATCTAGATTAGTCATGTGTTGCATGAACTGTAGTCAGGATATAATGAAAACCCAGAACCAGATATTGGGGGAAAGCTGGAATATCAGAAACAAACCCAGCCACCCAGCCTGTCTCCAGGAATCCTCTGAGTCTTCACCTGAAAGGGAGGAAGGCCTCTGGGAAAGCTGAAAAACCCTCTTCTCTTACTCCACCTAGCTTGCCTAACTTCCTCTTCCCACATTCCTAAAGCTAAGTCAGGGTTCTCTAAAGTAACAGAATTTATAGATAGATAGATAGATAGATAGATAGATAGATAGATAGATAGATAGATAGATAGATAGGAAGGAAGGATTGATTACTTACAAGCTATGGTTCAGCTAATTTAGCAGTGGCTGCCTATGTATGGAAAGTCCAAGAAGCCAGTAGTTATTGAGTCCATAAGGCTGAATGTCTAAGCTGGTCTTCAGCATATACCAGAATCCTGAAGAAGTAGGCTTCAAGGTCAGTGAAGGAACCGATTTGCTAATGAGTGCAAGAGAAAGCAGGAAAAACAGAGCAAGTTTTCCTCTTCTATATCCATTTTAAAGGCTTCCAACAGAAGGTGTACCCCAGTCATTTTTAGGTTTTAGTTAATTCCAAATATAGTCAAATTGACAACCAAGTATAGCTTTCACAAAATTATTTGTAAATAGATGTTTCTCTCCCACCAGTCAGTTCCCAAATACCCAGAAGCTGCTTTCCAAATTGCAATATAGAGGCTGAATATGAATTCTAAATTCTCAGCCAATAACTCAGGCTTATTACTAACTAACCCTTATATTTTAAGTTAACCCATAATTCTTATTTATGCTCTGCCACATGGCAATACCTTTATTAGCATGGCTGGTTCATCTCCTGATCCTCCTGCATCTGTCTGGTGATTCTTGACTCTGCCCTTCTCCTCCCCATCATCCTTAATTTGGTTGCCCCACCTATAATTCCTGCCTCGATACTGGCCAAATTAGTATTTTATTAAACCAACTCAAGTGACAAATCTTTACAGTGTGCAAGAGGATTATATTCCACAGCAATCATTATCTTTTCTAGCAAGTGGAAACCAGTCCAGATACCAGCGGGTCTTCTGATGTTTTCAGCACTCAACATGCTCTACATCAAGCTCAAATGTCCAAGAAGCTGATTGAGTTGAATAAAGAACTTGCATTGAAAGAGGCCCTAGCTAAGAAGATGACTCAGAATGATAGCCAACTACAGCCCATTCAGTTCCAGTACCAGGTAAAATGTTTTCCCGGGCAGCAGGTGGTCATGTCTACCATCATTAACAGATGGAAAGAAGACAAACACACCACTTTTAGTAATGAAAAGACAAGAGAATGTGCACAGTGTACCTGGAATTCTATTGTTGGATTTTCTTAAGGATACTTTCATTACAGGGAATCTATAATTTTGTTCCATTTTATATAATTTTGTTCCATTTCATTGTATGCCATGGGCATGTAATAGTTACCATAAATATAGTCCCTACTTGTAGAACAATTGTGATCTAATAAATGTGTGTGGTTTTCCTAGTAGATGGTCCCAGTTGTAGTATGAATTATTCTAATACGTAACTGGGTAAATGGCTAAACATTTTCCTGATGATATGTCTAGGTGTCTCTTGCTAATTAATAACATGGCTTTTATTTGATCTGTCCTAGTTTGCTTTCCCAGTCCAAGTATCTAGTCATAAACTTGGGAGTTATAGTCCTGGGAACTCATTTCACTTGGTATATATTATTGTCAAATACAGCTCCACCCAGGAAACATACATGAAAGAAAAATTTTATGAATCTTTGCATGTCTGAGAAGCTGTTCTTTTGCTTTTTACATTTGTTCATTTGGCTGGGTTTAGAACTCTATGCAAGTTGTTTATGTTTATAATTTTGAAAATGTTGCTTTATTATCTTCTGTTTTCAGTGTGGCTATTAAGAAGTCCATACAATCTTGAGTTACTTTTCCCTCTGGAAACTCAGGATTTTTTGTCCCCAAGTATCACTTAATCTTACAGTGATAAGCTTGCTTTAGTTGACTCCTCATTGATAGTGTTTGATGCTGCATGGGTCCTTTCAATCCCCATTTCTTAGATACTTTTATTTTACCATATTTTCTTTCTTCAACTTGGCTTAATCACATATTGGACCTCTGAGATTTCACTCTGCTCTTCTTACCTTCTCCATCCTATTTTCTATGTCCTTATCATTTTATTCTACTCTCTAGATTTCTTTCCACTTCTGCTGAGTGTTTTTATTTGTCTGCGAATTCCTAAGATCTCTTCTTGAAGTTCTGAATTGGTCTTGTTTGTAGAAATCCTTTTTATGTATGGAGTATCTCTATCTAAGATTAGGAATTAAAATTTTTAACATTTTATTCTCCCTGCCTTGCATCTCTTTTCTCCACATTTCCTTACTTTGTTTTATTCTCGCTTTCACTTAAATGCCTTCCCTCAGATTTATGGTAACCTTTGGCTAACTGTATGAATGTAAGACTGGGGAACTAAAAGCCAATAGGAAGTTCTCTATCCCTAGATTTCTCCTGAGCTAGTCTGTTTCCCTACAGAAATCTTTTTCTCTGCTTGTAGCTGTGTGGGTAGATGGTGGGAAAAGGGGAATTGCAGTTTCTCTAGTGTGCTTGCTCATATATGAGTTCAAGGTCATCATTACACATATACCGAGATCAGAAGGTCACTTTGTGGAGCCACCTTTCTCTTCATCTTTCCATGGCTTTCATAGCAAGTGCTGTTACCAACTAAATTATCTCACCAGTCTGGTTCAACTTTTTCATTTCTAAACAGTGTTTTCCTGCCGTGGTGAAAAGTGTTGTGAGGTATACAGAAGAGAAGACTAGTCAGACTTGGGTTTAAGCCCATAGAAAGTCCTTTTTAGCTGGTAAGAGACTACACTGGGTGTTTAAGATCCCAATGTAGCCTTGAGCCTTTCTCACGGTGAGCTTTTAAGCAAAAAAAAAAAAAAAAAAAAAAAAAGCATGTTCTAAGTTGACAGTTCAGTTAATAAGAACATTTAGCCAGAAGCCAAAAAAACAAGGTTAGTACATGTAGATCCTTTCTCCTAACTATGGACTTTGATGGTGTAGGTATTTGTTTTAATATTGCCAGGTGGTGCTGTCTACATGCTGACTTTTACAGCCTGAATGATACTTCCATCATAGAGTCAGTTGTGCTAAAGTCTGGAGCCTTGTTACAAAAAACTACTACAAAAAAAAGTGAAAGAGTTTCTGTTTAGTGAAGGCTTTATTAGTTGTTTTCTTGTTGTTGTTTTTCTGGCTTTCCAAGACATGGTTTATCTGTGTAGACCTGGCTGTCTTGGAACTAGTTCTATAGACCAGACTGGCATCAAATTAATTCCCTCTATGAAGACGAGGCATCAAATTAATTCCCTCTATGAAGAGGATAAGATAATTAGTAACTAATTAGGATATGATACTGTTTTTCACTCATTAAACTAGTGACAATTTTGAACAATTGTGATAGCAAACATCAGTAAGTGTGCAACTTAACCTTAAATGGCAAGTGGAAATTGAAATAGCTTGGATGATAATGAATATGAGTTATATGTATTAAATTTTTCTGTATGGTTATGTCATGTATTATGGATATTTACATATATATGTAGCATATTTTCTACTTAACATGTAACGCATATATTTTATATATGTAAAACTTTAGATGTGTCATATATGTGCATGTAAATACGGAAAACATGTGGAGGATCAATACTAAGCTATAATACTGGTTACTTCTGAAAAGAGAAGCCTAGAACTTTGGCAGGGCTGAGACAGTCAAGGAGTCTTATCTTTTATATGTGTTATTTGAATTATTTTTTACAGAGATATAGTCATAATTAAATATAAATGCATATGCATGTACTTGTTTTATTACAAATTAGTTTAAATATGCAGGATGAAGCAATAGTATTGACCTCTATTGATTATATTCAAGTGGCTCAGCCTATTGCTTGGAAAACAGCTCTAGCAAATTTAGAAAGCATCTTGGTACAGCCCCTAAAATCCTGCGTTTAGAGATCAGTCCTCTGTCACTTGTAGGGTTGGTGAAAATCTTTTTCCACTCTGTAGGCTGTTGTTTTGTCTTATTGACAGTGTCCTTGGCCTTACAGAACCTTCTCAGTTTCAGGAGATCCCACTTATTGATTGTTGGTCTTAGTGTCTGTGCTTCTGGTGTTATAGAGAACTCAATAAACTAGACCCCAAAACCCTAAATAACTCAATTAAAAAATGGGGTTCAGAACTAAAAAGGGAATTCTCAGCAGAAGAATTACAAATGGCTGAAAGGCACTTGAAAAACTGCTCAACCTCTTTAGCCATCAGAGAAATGAAAGTCAAAACAACTTTTTTTTCAGTACATATAAAATTATTTCAAGTGTTTTAATTTGTGTCTAATTGAATCTATGAATGTACTCTCAGGGCAACTTTCTGGTTTTTTTCCTTTTCTTTTTTCTTATGAACTAAGAAGTCACACTTTCTATCCTTGTATATCCTTATTCAAGGTCCCTTCCCCCTCCCACCACATCAGATCATTCTCTCTTCTCCACATCTCCCCATCCCCACCCTGGGCAGGCAGCAGGCAATCCCATGGTCCCACTGACCCAATATTACTTAGTTCAATCTCCACTCTTGGCAGATCCAGTTTTCTCTCCCCTCCCTCAAGAGTGAGTTGTGTGTTCCTCTTGGGGGAGTGGGATCCAAGGAGTCTGTCCAGGATGTTTCTGATCCCAAGCTGTTCAGTGGTTGTGGTTTGCAGCTTTGGCATGCTTTGCTTTCTTCTTGTTTGTTTGTTTGTTTAGAGACCACTAATAAGTGAGTACATCCCCTGCTTATCTTTCTGAGTTTGTGATACCTCGCTCAGGAGGATATTCTCCAAATCCATCTATTTGCCTGCAAATTTTAGGATATCATTTTTTCTTACTGCTGAGTAGTACTCCATTGTGTAGATGTACCACAGTTTGTTAATGCATTCTTCAGTTGAGGGGCATCTAGGTTGTTTCAAGGTTCTTGCTATTACAAATAACGCTGCTATGAACATAGTTGAGCTAATGCCTTTGGAGTGTGACTGTGCATCTTTAGGGTATACACTCAGAAGTGGTATTGCTGGGTCCTTGGGGAGATTGATTCTCAATTTTCTGAGAAAGCACCATACTGTATTCCAAAGAGGCTGAACAAGCTTACACTCCCACCAACAATGGAGGAATGTTCCTCTTGCTCTGCATCCTCTCCAGCATAGGCTGTCCTCTGTGTCTTTTATCTTAGCCAATCTAACAGGTGTCGGGTGGTATCTCAAAGTTGTTTTGATTTGCATTTCTCTGATGGCTAAAGATGATGAGCACTTTTTCAGGTGTCTTTCAGCCATTCATAGTTCCTCTGCTGAGAATTCCCTTTTTAGATCTGTACCCCATTTTTTGATTGGGTTATTCGAGGTTTTGGGCTCTAGATTCTTGAGCTCTTTATATATCTTAGAGATCAGTCCTCTTGTAGGGTTGGTGAAAATCTTTTCCCATTCTGTAGGCTGTCGTCTTGTCCTATTGACAGTGTCCTTGGCTTTGCAGAAGCTTCCTAGCTTCAGGAGATCCCACTTATTGATTGTTGGTCTTAGCGTCTGTGCCACTGGTGTTTAGGAAGTGGTCGCCTGTGCCAATTTGTAGAAGTGTATTTCCCACTTTCTTTTCTATCAAGTTCAAAGTGGCTGGGTTTATGTTGAGGTCTTGGATCCACTTGGATTTGAGTTTTGTGCAGGGTGACAGGTTTGGATCTATTTGCATTTTTCTACACACTTCCATCCAGCTATGCCAACACCATTTGTTAAATATACTATTTTTTTTCCATTAAATATTTTAGGCCTCTTTGTCAAAGATCAGGTGTTCATAGGTTTTTGGGTTAATGTCTGGATCCTCAATTCTATTCCATTGATCTACAGGTCTGTTTTTATTACTGTAGCTCTATAGTATAGCTTGAAGTCAGGGATGGTGATACCTCCTGAGGTTCTTTTGTTGGGTAAAATTGTTTTGGCAATCCTGGCTTTCCTGTTTTTCCAAATGAAATTGAGTATCGTTCTTTCAAGGTCCAAAAAATATTGTGTTGGGATTTTGATGGGCAGTGCATTGAATCTGTAGATTGCCTTTAGTAGAATTGCCATTTTTACTATGTTGATCCTACCTATCCAGGAACATGGGAGAGCTTTCCATTTTCTGATATCCTCTTCAATTTCTTTCTTCAGTAATTTAAAATTTTTGTCAAATAGATCTGTTACTTCTTTGGTTATAGTTACTCCAAGGTATTTAATACTATTTGCAGCTATTCTGAAGGGTAATGTTTCCCTTATTTCTTTTTCAGCTCTTCTATCTTTAGTGTATAGAGGGGCTACTGATTTCTTTGAGTTAATCTTGTATCCTGCTACATTGCTGAAGGTCTTTATCAGCTATAGCAGTTCCTTGGAAGAATTTTGTGGGTCACTTATGTATACAAACATATCATCTGCAAATAGAGATAACTTCACTTCTTCTTTTCCAATTTGTATCCCCTTAATCTCTTTTTGTTCCCTTATTGCTTTAGCTAAAACTTCGAGAACTATATTGAATAGATAAGGGGAGAGAGGACATCCTTGTCTAGTTCCTGATTTTAGTGGGATTGCTTTGAATTTTTCTCCATTAAGTTTGATACTGGCTGTCAGCTTCTTGTAAATTGCCTTTATTATATTTAGGTGTTCTCCCTGTATTCCTGATCTCTCCAGGGCTTTAATCATAAAGGAGTGTTGGATTTTGTCAAAGGCTTTTTCCGCATCTAAGGATATGATCATGTGGTTTTGTTCCTTTAGTTTGTTTATATGATTGATAACATTTACAGTTTTTCGTATGTTAAACCAGCCCTGCATTTCTGGGATGAAGCCTACTTGGTCGTGGTGGATGATATTTTTTATACATTGTTGTATGTGGTTTGCCAAAATTTTGTTGAGAATTTCACATCAATATTCATGAGAGAAATTGGTCTATAATTCTCCTTCTTTGTTGTGTCTTTGAGTGGCTTGGGTATTAGGGTAATTGTGGCCTCATAAAAGGAATTTGGCAATATTCCTTCAGTTTCTACTGTGTGAAATAGTTTGAGGAGTAACGGTAGTAATTCTTCTTTGAATGTCTGGTAGAATTCAGCACTGAAACCATCTGGACCAGGGCTTTTATTTTGGGGAGGCTTTTAATGACACCTTCAATTTCCTTAAGGGTTATAGGCCTGTTTTGGTAATTAATCTGATCTTCATTTAATTTTGGTAGATGGTACCTGTCCAGAAAGCTGTCCATTTCTTCTAGGTTTTCCATTTTTGGGGAATACAGATTTTCAAAGTATGATCTGATACTTCTCTGGATTTCCTGGGGGTCTGTTGTTATGTCCCCTTTTTCATAAAAGGATAAGGAAATCAAATTTGTCTGGAGAGGATGCTGAGCTAAGCCACCTTGGGACTCTTTCCCTTTCTGTGGATGGGGATGGGGAGGAGGGAAGCTGAAGACTGACCGGGAAGGGAGTTGGAACAAGGGGATACATGGATAAAAAAATGAGACTTTATTCTATATTTTAAAAAAGAAAAATAAACCACCCTGTGTTTGCTGCTTTCTGTTTGTCCTTTACTGTTCTGAGCCTTCATGTAATCTTGACTCTCAAGCACTCATTTAGTCCCTTTTCTTTGGTTTTGGTTAAAGGAACAAGATGGAATCTAATCAAAAGGGTTTTTTTCACAGCCTAGGAAACATCTAAATTTTAAGTTTTAAAGTTCATTACCTAGGTGTATGTAGAACTACAGGTGCTGTTGAACTGATAAGTTTGAAAGTTCCAATATAAGAATACTAAGGGCTGAAGTTGGTAACATGTTTGTTTAGCATGAATGAAATCCTGGGGTTGATCTCTGGCACCAAATAACCTGGGTTTTATAGCTTGTAATCCTAACATTGTGAGGCAGAGGCTGGAAGATGAAGTTTAAGATCATCGTCAGCTACATAGGGAATTCAAAGACCAGAAAAGAGCCTGTCTCCAAACAAATCCCCCAGAAGTTTGTGTATCACTTTATAGATTATAAAATATCCTTACTCTTTGACTCTATTTTCATCTTCTTAGCAATGCTATGAAATAATATTTGTCACAGAAATTGATGGAGATTGTTTGCTTGCTTTTAATGATAGTTATCTCAGAATTATATTAACTCTTTTCAACATAGAATCTAATGCTAAAATGGGTTTTTCTGTGATGTGCTGAGTGTTATAATTAAGATTCAGATCTAGGCCTTTGAGCTTCATAAGTCCTCTATGTTTGCTACCACACAACTTTAGTCTCCATTAAGTCAAAAAGAAATGCTTTTAGTGTGAAGTTGAAGTAGTAAATTTTAATGCGTAAAGCCATATGTGGAATCCCTGTAACCCTAGGTGTGAGGAAGCTAAGGTATGAGGGTAGCAGAGAATCTAGACTAACCTCTATGATTAAGAACCTGTGGATTTCAAAGAAAATGAGAGAAAGGAAGGGGAAGGAGGGGGGAGAGACAGGGAGGAAAATTAATAAAAGTAATTCATGAGCCCATATACAACTTCAGTAAAGTAGTATACAACTTGAAGCAGAAGCAGAAGCAGGCCAATCTCTATGAGTTTAATGCCAGTTTGCAAGTTCCAGGCTAGCTAGTGCTACACAATGAGACTCTGCCTCAAAAAAATAATTTATGATTGATTGCTAGAGACAGAATGTTGAATCAGTTGTCTTCCTATTGTATATAATCCTTTCTTTCTCCTTGACCTGTGTGTTTCTAGGATAACATTAAAAATCTAGAGTTGGAAGTTCTCAGTCTACAAAAGGAAAAGGAAGAATTGACTCTTGAACTTCAAACAGCAAAGAAGGATGTCAGCCAAGCCAAGTAAGAATAAATTCAACAAATGTTAAATTCCTGCCATGTATTAGGGTGGTTTTGAGAGAACAGAGAAGTAAAAGACTTATTCAGTGCCCCCAGGTGATTTAAACATAGCAGGTAGGGAAAAGAAACCTAGACAGAAGAAAAATTAAGTAGTTGAGACTTGTTTACTTTTTTATATTTAATTATTGGGTGTTAGTATGTGCACTTGATTACAGGTGCCCATGGAGGCCAGAAAAATGGCACAAGATCCCCTAACAATGGAGTTACAGATGGTTGCGAGCTACCCAGTGTATAAGCTAGAAACTGAACTTGGCTCATCTGCAAGAGCAGCATGTGCTCTTAACTGCTGAGCCATAACTCCAGCCCCAATAAAATAACATCTCAGAATGACAGTAAAAGAATGCTATAACATAGCAAACAACTAGTGCCCAAATCAGCTTTTAGCAGTGACTACAAGTTACTTTGTTAAGAAAAAGCAGGATTAGCGTTCACAAGCAGGGGTATTGATTAGGCTGGTGTGATCAAGGAAAGATTTATAAAAAGTGAAATGTAAACTGGCACTTGAAAAATACTAAGTCCTTGACAATTTCGGTTCCCTGATTGTGAATAAAATAAACACCCAAGTTAATAATTAAAAATCAATCTAACTATCCTTTGGTTAGTTAAGAAGAAAACTAAGATAGGTTATCAGAACCCCTTCCTTTCCCTTAAACTCTTAACTTAGAGCCTAATTTGCTTTTACTCAGTATTGTCTTTGCTGTCTATCGAAGCTAAATCTTATGTTCTTTAGAGTCATGTTAAATGCTTACTTTCTGTCTCCAACTTATAATCATCAGGATTAGTTCTTACAGCTAAAGCAAGATGACTTTCTTTTTTTGGACACAAGTGGTTGTAGAGAGTATATTTGAAGCAGTTAATTTTTATATGCTCAAAATGTGTTGCTTTACTCTGAATTGAAGCTGCCATTAGTGAGACAATTTCTATTGAATGGGTTATATTCATTATTTTAAAGAGGACTTTATCTAATATGTAAACCTGGGAGTCCTTTGTTACATATTTTAGAATAAGCCATTTCATTTCTATTACAACTGTGTTCAGGTTGAGTGAGCGCCGTCGAAAACGTCTTCAAGAGCTGGAGGGTCAAATAGCTGATTTGAAAAAGAGATTACATGAACAATCCAAACTTCTGAAGCTGAAGGAAGTCACTGAGCATACTGTCTCCAAGCTGAATCAGGAGATACGGGTAATAAACTTGCATCCTTGATTTTACCCATTGCAACTACAAACATAGGTGTTCCATTTAGCATCATGTGGAAGTGATTTGAGGCAAGAACGTAGGAAGCAGGGCAATCATTTCAGATATACAAATAGCCATAAGTGCGGTATCCTAGGGTATTGTGCTAGTGACTGTCTAGAATCTTAATTATAAAACTTTGGGGCTGGAGAGATGGCTCAGCGGTTAAGAGCACCATCTGCTCTTCCAGAGGACCCGGGTTCGATTCCCAGCACCCACATGACAGCTAACAACTGTCTGTAGTTCCTTCCAGGCAAACATCAAGGCAAATAAATAAATAAATAAATAAAGTTTTCAAAAAAAATTATAAAACTTTGCTTTGACCATTGACTTATTTTTGCAAAGGAAAATTTTAATGTAAGACCAAAAGATTAAAATATGTCAATATTTAGTGGTAATGTTCTAATCATCTTTCATGATCTTGTGACACAATTTTGTAAAGTAGTACCAAGATGTCAGACATCTAGAGGATATTTTCAGTTACTGAGTTGTTCAGCTTGTAACATCAGCAAAGTAATTAGAGTTCATTTGCAATGAAACCTTTAGCACATTAATAGTTGACAGGTGAATTTGTCCCAGATGTAGAGATAGATGGATTTTTCTGGTTTCAAGGTCAAACTACATAGCAATTTTTAGGCCGGTGAGAGTTGCCCGGTGAGACACTATATTCTTTTCTTTCTTGATAGCCTGGATAGATGACTTGGTGAATAAGAGCCCTTGCTGATCTTCCAGAGAATCCAGATTCAGTTTACAACACCCATACCAGGTGGCTCACAACCACCTCAAACTCCAGTTCCAGGGCATCCAACACCTCACTAACTTTGACAGATACACACATATACACAAAATAAAAAAAATGAATCTTTTTAAAAAAGAAAGAAAATACTTTCTTGAAATTCTACTCATCTGAAGTAAATGTAGGGTCGGATTTAGCTTTTCGGAATGCCATTTGTCTGGTCTATACTTGGAAATCCCGTTTAAGTCTAGCAAAAGGTAGCAAGCCCAATCATCATTTGTTGGTGACCTTCTCAGCTTAGCTGCAGCCTTCCTTGCCTCTTTATGGTTACTCTATCCATCTGTACATCAGCCTAGACTAAAGTACACTAACACACTGTTTTGTTTTGTTTTGTTTTGTTTTTTTAACAGTCGATGAAAAACCAGCGAGTACAGTTAATGCGTCAAATGAAAGAGGATGCTGAGAAGTTTAGACACTGGAAGCAACAAAAAGACAAAGAAGTAATCCAGTTAAAGGAACGGGTAAGTTAATTAAAGCTTTTCAAAGGCCTGGCTAATGAGCCCTTCTCCAAGTTAGTGATAGTAAAGATTCTTTTTATATATCTGATATCTCCAAAAGTGTGACATTCATGAACTGAACAGCTTTCTATTGAGTGTCTACCATATGCAAAGCACTGTAGACTAGGTATTATGGAAAGTTGAAAGCTGGGTAATAAATGAGCGCTATCCTTGAGTAATGTCTTGTTTGTACAGGAAGGTGCAATATAAGCATGGATTTCTTGATAGAAGGAATAAATAATTGGAGGATTTAAAAATGATACAAAAAGAAGTCAGTGAAATGGTTTAGCAAGTAAAGGTGTTTGTTGCCAAGGCTGGCAACCGGAGTGATTACCACAACACAAAGATGGAAGGAGAGAACTGTCTCTACAAATGGTCCTCTGGCCTTCACACATGGGCCATGCTACATCCCTCCACACAATCATAAATAAAATAATCTTTAAAAGAACAACACACAAGAAAAATAATCATGGCAGCAAAAACAAGCAGAGAAAGAAAAACAGGACCAAAATGTTTGAAACATAGAACAGAAGGCAGTTGAACCATATCAGTAGCATTTGATGTTGCCGTGGGACAATCTTTATATAGGGACACTTTTTGCTTACCTCTAGTACTACTGTACTAAAAGCAGAATGATCTTACAAGTAATTCATTAAGTTCCAGATGCTTCTGATCCTAAATACAGGAAAGATTTGGCAGGGAAAAATTCTAAAGAAACCGAAGTATCACCAGCGAAAATATACTACTGATAATCATGGCAAGTTATATCAAGGAATTAGAAAAAAACACTTGATTTAGCAAAATCTTTTAAAATTATATTCATTTTATTGTGTAGAGGGAGGAGGACACCAACCTGGACAGCCAGAAATGGGAGGTCAGAGAACAGCTTGTGTGAAGTCATTTTTCTCTTTCTAGCATAAGGATTTAAGGGATCAAACTTAGATCATCAGGCTTGGTGGCAAACACCTTTCC
Source organism: Sigmodon hispidus (assembly GCA_004025045.1). Classification (NCBI taxonomy): domain Eukaryota; kingdom Metazoa; phylum Chordata; class Mammalia; order Rodentia; family Cricetidae; genus Sigmodon; species Sigmodon hispidus. Next base: position 31,853 of record PVIH01014598.1, on the reverse strand, counting down.
TACTGAGCCATCTTGCCACCCATCAAGATTTTTAGGATAGCATTTTTAAGAAATATTTTCAAAGTGCCTGTGTTTGGTTAGTTTAGTTAGTTTAGTTTGGTTTGGTGTAGGCTTAACAATGGGCAGTTCAAATCCAAGCAAAACTATTTATATGTATGTTACTTGGGCAAAATATGAGAAAGAACATGGAATATAATAGAAGACAGTTAAGCTGTTTAATAGAGCACACATGGAAACCACAATGTAATATTACCTCATACCCACTGGAAAAGCTGCAATTAAAACAGAAAATAGCAAAGTTGGTGGTAATGTGATAAAATCAGTATCCTCACACAAAGCTAGTGGAATATCAAATAGACATGCCACTGTTTTTAACATTTATTTTTCATATATCTCATTGCTGGGAAAACACATGTAGATATCAGAGGTCAAATTGCTATAGCTGATTCTCTCAAATGTGATTCTCAGTAATCTAACCCAGGTCACTGGGCTTAGTAGCAGGTGCTGCCACCTTCTGAGCCATCCTACTGGCCTTACAAATAGACCATCTGTTAAACAGAGTTAACATAAAGTTCAGTGTGCATGAGAACCTGGCTTCAGCACACACACACACACACACACACACACAGACTTTAATTCTTAACACACACATGCCATCTACAGAAGAGCATTTTGACAAAACCCAACATTCTTTGATTAAAAAAAAGCAAGGTTAAAAGATGACTTCCTTAATCTGATAAAGTCATGTATGAAAACCTCACTACCAACATTAGATTATACTTAATGCTAATTTTTTTTCTTACATCAGGAACAAGAATATCTGCTCTAATTGCTTCTGTTAAACATTCTTTCATTGGTTCTAGCCTATAAAATTGTTTGCAGATGACATGATCAAATAGACAGTAAATTCTAGAGGATGCACTAAGATATTTGAGTTCATCAAGGTTGATACATAGTCAATTTAGGAAAATAAGTTGTGGGGTTGGAGAGATGGCTAGGAAGTGAGTACTTACTGCTCCTGCAGAGGCCCAGGGTTCAGTTCTCAGTACTGACATAACAACTTACAACTGCCTATAACTCCAGTTCTAGGAAACCTAATACTCTCTTCTGGCCTTATCAGGCTCATTCATACACATAGTGCACATAAATTTACACAATTAAACACGTGCACATAAAATTTTAAAACAGAAAAGTTGAATTTCTATACAAGTAAAATATGGAAAACCATTTAATTTATAATAACCTCAATACAAATACTTAGGAATAATTAGCAAAAGAAGTTTCTTATTTCACACTCAAGACTATAAAACATTGAATTAGAGAACCAAATAAAAGAAAAGATAGTTTATATTCATGGGTGGAAAGATTTGGCATTCTAAAGATATACTATCCTTCAGATTTATTTTCAGATTCAGTACAATCTTAGTCAAAATTTCAGTGATAAAATGCTTCCCTAGCATGTCTAGGGCCCAGTGTTTAGTCCCTAGTGCTAAAAATTAAAACTCATCTGACTTTCTCACAGAGGCCCAGTGTTTAGTCCCTAGTGCTAAAAATTAAAACTCATCTGACTTTCTCACAGAAACTCACAAGCTAATCCTAAAATTCAGATGGAAATATAAGAGCAATTAAAAAGAATAGGCTACAACAATTATGACTGATACTGCACAAACATAGATCACATCAGTGGATTATAATTAAAAATCCTAAAATTCTATATTTATGATCATTTGTGTTATTGGAGGGCTAACATGGACCCTTGCCCATATTAAGCAAACATTGTAGCATTGAACTACATTCCTGGCCCTGATTTTACTTTTTTTAATTAGCTTCTAATTTTTAAGATTTAATGTTTGGTAATTCTATACATAACTACATTGTATTTAGATCTTATTCTCCTTACATTTCTCTAATTCCTTCCAGACACCCCCTTTCTACTCCATGTCTAATTTTTAATCTGCTTCTTTTTGTTTTTTCAACTCTAGTCTCACTGGGTTGCATAAACTGGGCTATAACTTGCCTTGTCCCAGCCCCTGAGTAGTTGTGGAATTAGAAGCATGTGTTATTAGACCTGGTGACCCAATTGATTTTCAGCAATGGTGCCAAGACATTTTGATGAAGAAATAATAGTCTTTTCAATTGGGAGGTGTGCTCAATACCCAGCCTGCCTGGGTTGTTCTGTGAGCCATAGGTCCCAAAAGAAGACCATGTCTCAAAAAACTAGATAAATTGCTCCTAAGAAATAACACTTGAGGCTCACTTCTCACTTCCACCTGCATGTGAACATGTATATGTACACACACACCCTCATACAAATGCATTTACATACGCACAAATGTGAACATGTATATGTGCACACACATCCTCATACAAATGCATGTACATATACACAATATACACAAAGAATAGTCTTCCCATCAAACAATGCCAAGCCAACAAGATAATCATGTACTGAAGTTGGAAACTGCCTCATATCATATAAAAATAAACCAAACTATATAAAAAAATCTTTGTGACCCAATGAGATAGCTTAACCAATAAAGGTACTTGCCACCAAGCCTGAGTTTATTCACTGGGACTCACATGACAGAAGGAGAGAACTGACTCCCCTAAGTTATCCTATAAACTCCACAGTGTGCATACACACATGCTAAATAAATAAGTAATAATATTTAAATATATGTAAGAGCTAAAACTATGAATCTCTCAGAAAAAAAATCAAAGATGTTAATTTTTTGTCTTTGGATTGGGCAAAAAAAAATTTATTACTTTTGCTGGAATACTGAAAGCACAATGAAAAATTAAATTAGAAAAGCTTAAAAGCTGCTCTACTGTAAAAAAAAATACCAGCAGGAACATAGTATACAAAATGGCAGGAAATATTCATAAGTCATATAGCTGCCAAAGGTCTTTTATCCAAAATATATTTCAAAAATCTTCCCACTCAGTAAACAGAACCTAGTTGTAAGAGGAAGAAAGCAGCAAAGAACACAAAAGGTGCCAGCAGGAGTCCACTTGGAGATCACAGTGTGTACCATTTCACAGCCACTGAAAAAACTACTGTGAAAAGAAGAGAAGAGCTTCAGCAAGAAGTCAGAGTAGATGCTTCATACATTTGCTGGTAGGGTGGGAAATGGGGTGGCTGATTTAAAGACAAACAGTTGGCAGTTTGTTAGGCTAAAAAATTTAGAGGTACTGTATGATCCAGAGATTTCACTCTTAGTTCTGTCTACTGAGAAGGTATAAAGGCATGCCCATTAAAAATCTTGTATGCAGATGTTCACAAAACATAAATGATATTAGCCAAAAATGTGGGAGGAGGAAACTTGAGTGTATATCAATGAGTGAATGTATAAATAAAAAATATACATGTACAGTGAAATATTACAATCATGAAAAGAGTACTGGCATATGCTACAACATGGATAAATCTTGAAAGCGTTATGCTAGTCACAAATACTGATTTTATGGGAACTGTCCAGAATTGGCAGATTTATAGGTAGAAAATAGTTACAGTGACATGGTTGTGGCATGGTAGGTAAGGAATTGACATTTCTTTTTGTGGTAATGAAAATGTGGCAACGCTTGAGTTGTGGTTTTGATTTTACATTAATTCTATGAGTATGCCAAAGCCATGAATCATATATTAGGTGATTAGATTGCATCATATACTAATTATCTCTATAAAATTACTAAAAATAAAAGAAAGCTTATCTGGAAATCACTAAGTTAATATTTTATAGCAGTGAATATGCTGTATTGCCAAGAGTCTTCATTGTGTGCACTTATATTTTTCCATTGACTAAAACAGTAATTGTATACTATAGATATGCACTCAGTTAATGTTTACTAAATTATCATAGTTAAAATATGCCTTTCAAATGAGTCAATGGCCAGATGGCAGTGGCCCACACCTTTACTCGCAGCACTAAGGAAGCACAGGCAGGAGATCTCTGTGAGTTTGAGGCCAGTCTAGTCTACAAAGAACAGCCAGGACTGTTATATGAAAAACCCTGTGTCAACCACAAAAAATGAATCAAGGAGAGTATCAACAATCACTTCAAATTTAAAGTGGCTGGGAAGTTGAGAGCCACATTCTAGTCTGGAGTGATGATGCTGATTTCAGGAATATAATCACTGAGACAGAGCGATAATATTAGCTGAGTTCAAAACAACAAATGGGCTAGAGTAATAATTAGGGAATTATCTTACAGAAATCTGAAAAATTGAAACCACAGAAATAATATGACTATAGAAATGGGGAATATATAGAAGAAATAAGTATAATTAGGTCAAGGGCAGCCTATAGAAGGAAAGAAAAAAGAAAAGGCTAAGAAACAAATCTCCATTTCACATAGAATGCAATTTGTAAGAATGAAAAGGGACAAGGATGCTGCAATAAGGTTTGCAAGTGCTAATGACACTGACTGTTGTGGGAAGTAGGGACTAGTGAATTAAACAGGGAAGAGATTTCAGGGCAGCAGTAGGAACTAATTACAAGCGAAGAATAAGGACAGGTACCTTTTTCAAGAAGCATTGTGATGAGAAGCATGGTGGCTTTTCTTGTATCCCTGGACTAGTTCAGTCTCCTAGCTGTTTAATTCCCTTGACCTCATACTAACACACATCCTATTAAAATAGACTGAACTATAATTCTACAGTTATTTTGTACTCTGTTATAAGTATGTGTCGTTTATATTCATTTGCAGTCTCTGTGAGAATACTAACCAGATCATCTTCATGTCAACATCCCAGAACCTTATGAGTTATACAAAATGAATAGTTCTCTACTTTTTCCTCCTAAGACTTGGTGCATGGTGGACAAGCCTATCACTAAGCTACAATCCCCAGTGGCTAAACTAAGTTCTTTTTTTAAATCAGTGTTTTAATTTGTTGCTGATGCAGGATTATTTCAAAACTTCATTCCAGCTTTAATCAGTTATATATGTTATAATTTCCAGGATCAGATAACTTCTAACGACCACACCTCTTGCCTCACAATTGCCTGCTTCCTAGAATCAGCATGCATGTTCAACTCTTTTTATTGATGATAAATTTTATATGTTCTGATCAGTTTTCCTCCTCCAACTCTTCCCAGATCTTCCTTATCCACTCAACTCTATGCCTTCTTTCTCTCTCTTTCAAAAACAAAACAAAATAACTTTTTAAAGTACAAAAGTGTAAACAGAAACACACAATAAACTCCTAAAAATTTAAAATTGGAAACTATAATATACAAGGAAAATAATAGACAAAAATATCAGAACAAAGTAATATAAGACAAAGTCTACAAAAATACCCTCGAATTATTTTTGTTATCCATCTCATAATAGTTCTTGTGTGTATGCTGGCTAAGACATCACTAAAATGGCTAATCTTGATTGGGTAAGCAACTAGTAGTACCAGAAAGCTTAATGGATTAGGAAGATAAGGAAGGGGCCAAGAAATCAAAGCAGTTACATGTGTGGTTGTTTGAAGCAGCTGCCATCCTGTGTTCCATGGGCATGATTTCTCATCTCTGAGGAGAGAGGATATATTCAGGCGAGCTAGATTTGTTCAGAAATGAGAAGCTTCTTTTGCTGGAGTTGTCCTAATTTTATGGGCATCTGGCTCTGTGGTAGCTCTCCTTTGTTCCAGCCACTGGAATTTATGACCAATCAACTCCTAAAGATGAAGATAAAAGCGATCTTTTGATCAGTAGAATTGAGTTCTAGCTCGGTCATTAGTGGTCCATGTGAACAAAGCTGTTCCATTGGATGATCTTTGGTTTCTTTCAGATCTCACATTCTATGGTAATTTTTTATGTAAGTCTGAGAAATGGAGAATTTGGATACAGAGCAATAAGCTGAGGAAGACGAAGATCTGTATTATATATGCAAACATAGATTCTAGAACTTCCAGTTCTTAATTCTGATTAAGAGAAGATAAAGGCAGCTCATAGTGTTGTTTTTAGCCTTACATATAAAGGATATCTGGGAAGGCTTCTTAAACTAAGCTTTTATTTTACTTAGCTGAACAAACATTAAGATTTAACTTTTTGTTATCAGGATCGTAAGAGGCAGTATGAACTGCTCAAACTTGAAAGGAACTTCCAGAAACAGTCTACAGTGCTCAGGCGTAAAACTGAGGAGGTAGGTAAAGAAAAACCTGCCTGCATACTTCAACATGCTGACAAAATGTCTTTGGAAATGGGGGTTGTCAATATTAGCAGCAATTCTTAAATAAGTCCTAAATCTTCATCTCTTTATCTAGTATGATCTGTGAACAAATAAAACTTGTGTTGAAAACTATAGTACTCAAATGTGATTTTTTTTTTATTGTTTCAAATTAACTTTTTTTTTCTTAAATAAAAAAATCAAACAGACTACTAGCAATATATGACATTCCTAGACATTTTCATCCTTCGGGACTTCCTTTAAATATACCCCTCTTGCAAGTTCTGAAATACTATCTGTTCACCAGTTATCATGTTCGTGGAGATTTTAAAACATGGTTCCTATAGGAATCAAACATAGAATTTGTTTATTGAAGTGCTGCAAATTAAAGTGTTCTTCAGCATCACCATTTCCCATTTGTATTTAGGCAGCAGCTGCCAACAAACGTCTTAAGGATGCTCTCCAAAAGCAAAAGGAGGTTGCAGATAAACGAAAAGAGACTCAAAGCCGTGGGATGGAAGGCACTGCAGCTCGAATGAAGGTACGAACAGCTTTAACTGCCATTTCCCTTACATGCATTGGGGATAGGAAAATAGAAAATAACCTTCTTTTGATTTAAAAGTAAATATGGAATTTGAAGTTCTGTCTGACATCCTTATTTTTCAAAAGATATTTATCTTTAAACTGTTGTCAAAGAACAAGAGTAGAGAATTTTTGTGGTGATATATATATATATTTAATAAAACCAGTCTGGAATATCAAGAGATCTACCCACAGTCTGTCCAAGAGGATAGGAGAGTGGTGACCTATGCCTTTAATCCCAGCAGATCTGAGTTTGATGCCAGCTTGGTTTACAGAGGGAGGTCCAGGCTCCCAGGCAGGCAGTGGTGGCACACGCCATTAGTCCCAGCACTTGGGAGGCAGAGGCAGGAGGATCTCTGTGAGTTTGAGGCCAGCCTAGTCTAAAAGTGAGTTCCAGGACATCCAGGACTGTTACACAGAAAACCCTGTCTCAGAGAAAAATAAACAAACAAAAACCAAAAATAGCTGGAAGAGATGGCTCTGTCCTCTGATATTCCAGTCTGTTTTTTTTTTTTTTTTTAAAAAAAAAAAAAAAAAAAAAAAACAACTTTATTTACTTATTTATTTGTCTTGGTGTTTGCCTGGAACTGGAACTACAGACAGTTGTTAGCTGCCATGTGGGTGCTGGGAATCGAACCCGGGTCCTCTGGAAGAGCAGATGGTGCTCTTAACCGCTGAGCCATCTCTCCAGCCCCTCCAGTCTGGTTTTAATAAATATATAATATATCACCACAAATTTTTTTCTGTCCCTGCCTGCCATAGCTCAGTTACTATTTTAATCTGGTGGAATTGTCATACAGTGGATGGTACATATTTAAAGTATATGGTTTGATAAAATGTTGGGTCATGCCATACTGGGGTCCTAGATTGAATAAAAAGGAGAAGGGGATCTGAGTGTGAGAATTCCTGTCTTTCTGACATTCAACACAATGTGACCACCCACCTCACAGTCCTGCCCCCATGCCTTCCCTGCTATGGGGAGCTGTATGCCACTAAACTGCGAAAAGCAATAAACTGTTCCTTAAGTTGCTTTTGTAAGGTGTTTGGTCAAAGCAATGAGAAAAGTAAGTAATACACATAGACTCCCCAAATATGCATTCTAGCAGGATATGGTGGTACACCAGTGGCCTTGTAGCATTTGTGAAGCTGAGGCAAGAAAGTCATGAGTTCAAAGTGATCTGAGTCCATAGAGAGTTTGAATCCATTGGTTCATATACATACAGACAGACAAAACACTTATACATATTAAGTAAATCTACAGTTTTTTAAATTGTTTTCTGTTTTTGGTTTTTCAAACAGGATTTTTCTTTGTAGCTTTGGAGCCTGTCCTAGACAGTCACCCAGATAAAAAAAAATTTTAAATTAAAGACCCAATTATAACCAGGTGGTGGTGGTGCACATGTTTAATCCCAGCAATCAGAGGCAGAGGCAGATGGATCTCTGAGTATAAGGACAGCCAGGATTGTTACACAGAAATACAGTCTAGAAAAGAGAGAGACAGAGACAGGGAGGGAGGAGGAAAGAGAGAGAGAGAGAGGAGAGAGATTGGTTTTTTGTTACTATAAATCTGTTTTTGTTTTGCATAATTTTATTAAAATGGAATTACATGGTATTTGACTTTCTGGCCTCTTCAGCATAATTATTTTCACATTTGTTCATATGATTACATATATCAGTTACTTTTGTTCATATGACTATATCAGTTACTTTTATTGCTGAGTGGCATCCCATTTGTTGTATTGATGTATCATAACTTCACTGGTATTGGTATTGGTTATTTTAGTAATTTTCAATTTGGGCTACTACAGACAATTGTATTGAACAATCATGGACCAAGTTTTGTAGTAATTGAATGTTTTACCTATTAAACAATTACTAAACTCTTTTCCAGAGTGATTGTACCACATTACAGTGGATGAAGGTCCTTGTTGCAGCATGTTCTCAACAATACTTATAGTATGGTTGGTCTTTTAAATTTTAGGTACTCTAGTAGGTAAATAATGGTACCTTGTTATAGCTTACATTTTCCTAATAACTAAGGATGCTTGAGCATCTTTTTGTGTCTCTATTTGTTTTTTTGCTGTTGTTTTTTATTTTTTTTTTGAAACAAAGTCTCTACATAGCCCTGAGATACATGTGGTATACAGTTAAAACTAATTTTTTAATTAAAAGTTGATTTTATTTTTCAGAACTTTTCTCCTTATTAAAATACTCTTATGGCCTGATTGCTTTAACTGTTCCCTTTTTTAACCAGTTGATTTTATTAAAGTATAATTGACATAAAAGTGTGTGTATTTTATTGGGTAGTTCAGTAAGTGCTAAGGATTAAACCTAAGACTTTGTGCTTGCTAGGTGGCTACTGTACTGATGAGCACCTCTCACACACGGATCTATATTATGGGTATTTCTCCTTTGTGTTGGTCAAACATAAAATATGGCTTCTTTTAATGTGATGCATTTAAGATGCATCTGTGTTGTTTTGTATCTATAGTTTGCATTTTTGTGTATTTATTTCACTAAGTCATATTCTATTGTATGGATTTATTACGGTTTTGTTTATCCAGTCAAATGTTAAATGCTTCTGACATTTTTAGGCTGGCCTGGACTGCTTCTGTAGCTCAGGCTGGCTAGTCTCTAACTTGAGGAGGTCCTCTTGCTTCAGTCTCCAGAGTGTTGGGAGTACAGATATTAACTGCTACACCCAAATAACAATTTTGGTTAGATTGGGTTTTCAGAGAGACAGAACCAATAGACATGAGAGATAGATGAGAAGTGGCTTACATAGTTGTAGAGGCTTAAATGTCCCAACAGGCCAGAGATCCAGGATACCATATCACAGTTGTGTCTAAGTCTAACAGCTTCAAAACCAGGAGATTGGTTGTATAACTCCCAGTGAGGGCAAAGGCTTGAGAATCTGGGCTGGTGATTTAAGTCCTGGAGTCCAAAGACCAAAGTACTTGGAACTCTCATGCCCCAGCTCCAGAAAAGAGGAGAATTGCCCTTCCTTTGTCAGATTTGTTCTATCTGCAACTCCAGCCACCCACATTGATGTGAATCCTTGCGACTCAGTCCACCTACACACATTCTTGTCTCCCCTGAAAACACCCTGAGAGTTGTACCCAGAAAAAATGGCATTACCTAATCTTTAGGTATCCCCTAATCCAATCTTGTCAATACCTAAAATAAGCCATTAAATGAATTAAGCTACTATTACAAAGTTCACATGCAGATTCCTGCATAACCACTGTCATTTCACTCTGGCACACCTAGGAAATGGGTTACATAATAAGTTCATAATAAGAAAACATACTAAGCTTCTGAGCCATAAAATACATTTCAGTGTGCTCTGAATGGCTTAAGACAGTTTAAGTCTTGTGCAGTATGGTTTTTTTTTCCAGCATGATGGAATTAAAGTAGAAATGGATAACAAAAAGATATTTGAAACATGGCATAGTGGCACTTGCCTATTATCTCAACACTGTGAGTAGAGAGGCAGGAAGATCAGAACTTAAAGACCAGCTTTACTACAGTTTGGAGCCAGCCTGAGTTACATGGAATTGTATTTGGAAAAACTCCCTCAGATACTTAGAAACTAAATAACATACTTCTAAATATCCCACTGTCAAAGAGGAAATTAACCCAAACTATTAGACTGCATCTTAAATTGAATGAAAATACATTATTAAAGGAAATTTTCTAGCCCTACATACCTATAGTAGAAAAGAAGGAATGCAAGTGTTGATCTCAACTTCTTCCTGAAGAAACTTAAGAAAGTAAAATTAAATACAAAGCAAGAAGAGATAAAGAAGTAATAAAGACCAGAGTAGAAATTAATTAATGAGCTTTGTAAATATTATTGCTAATTTTGATAATTCGTACCTATGGTCCTAGAATTTTGGGGACTAAGACAGAAGGATCACAAAATGAAGGTAAGCCTAGGCTGCTTATAGTAAAATTCATCAATTTTTCCAAAGTTAACCATCTATAAGAAAGAGTTGGTTCTTTCATAAGCTTCTAGTTTTCCTGATCAAGAAAATGTAGAAAACAAAGTATGATTAACAGAAATTTCATAAATTATATCACTGTATATTTTATATAGTATAATGAAGGTTAAAAGAGAATGTGGTAAATGACTAAATTTGAGAGTTTAACAAAATAGACAGTTTCACTGAAACATACAAACTACTGAAGTTTACTGAAAAAGAAATGTGTTATAACCTGAACAACCTGAGGTCAATTTTTATGTGTTTGGTATGTATATATACATGTTTGCATAGGTATGTGGTATATGGTATTGTGAAGGCTTGGGTGCCCTGTTCTCTCCCAAGTGCTGGACTTACAGGCAGGCTATCATGCCCCATCCCTTGCTTTTTAAAGAGATGGCTGGGGATCTGTACTCCAGTTTTCATATTTCTGCAGCAAGTGCTTTAACCACTGAGTTACCTCCCCAGACGCTGAGATAAATTTTTGAGGTTCAATTTGGTTAACTTTCTTTCTGGTGATGGGAACAGGGGAGGAAGTAGAGAATAGACTTAAGTTAGACTTCTATGAATTTTTTTTTTCTGATATGTGACTGATGCTTGAGGAGAACAGAAGAGAGCAGTTTTGGCAGAACTATAGTTACAGATAGCTATAAGCCACATTAACAAATAGATAGTAACACTAGTTTGAGATCTAATGGGTGCTTTGTATTGTGAATTATTTTTCCCTGATGAAATGGGCCTTTTTATCTGTGGTAGTATTCTTACATAAAAATTCTACTTACCTTCTACTGATTTAGCCACTCCAGTTTTCTTTTTATTACTATTAGTAAAATATATATCTTCATCATTATCTTAAATGTTCCCAGGAATGATCAACTGGGATTTTGTGATTGTTGTTGTTGTTGCTTGTTTTAAAGTAATATCTTTATTAATTCTTTGAGAATTTTGTATGATGTATTTTGATCATATTCACCTTTTTTCCCCCAACTTCTACCTAACCAATTTCATGTCTTCATTTTTATTTTTAAACCCACCAGTCCAATCTGTGATGCCCAAATATTCTTGGCCGTGTGGCCATCACTGAAGTGTGGTCCATCCACCAGGAATCACACCCTTACAGAAAGCTAGCTCTTCATTCCCTGACTGCTATCAGCAGCTTCTCAGGGGTAGGACTTCAGACCGTCTTCCCACATCCTGGGATTTTGTCTCGTTTGAGCTTACACATTCTTGTTCTTTTGAGAACTCTTTCCAACTATCTTTTGTGGGTTTTTTTCTCTTTTAGGTGTTGGGAGTTGAATTTATAGCATTTTGAATGTGAACATTTACTCTACCACTAAGCTATGCCCAGCCTTCAGGGTTACTTTGGTTCCCAGCACCCATGTCAGTCATCTCACAACTGCCTCTGGCTTCCCTCAGGCACCTGAATCCAGGTGTATACATCTACATGCACAATTAATATACCAAAAAAAGTAGATAGAAGGGATTTTAAATATATATATTTAAAATATATATATTATATTAAATATATATAAATATAAATATATATTAAAATATATAAAAGTTGGGTCTTCTGGAAGATCATCAGTAAGTACCCTTAACTTCAGAGCCATCTCCTCAACCCCTTACCTTCTACTTTAAACATGTGTCCTAATACTTAATTGCAAAAAGCAAATATTATGGAAACAACAAATAGAATTAATAGAATATCTAGAGAAAGGTATGCTATAGAAAGCCTCTGGTGACTTTGGGGATATTGTTGATAAAAGATTTAGAGAGGTAATGATTTTAGTGATACAGATACAAATGAAAATCTCACTTATGGTTTCATAGACTCTGATCCAAATGAATTAAGTTCAGTTGTATCTAGCCCATGGGATCCTCATCCTCAACTCATGCATCACTGCTTTCTCTTCTAGAATTGGCTCGCAAATGAAATTGAGGTCATGGTCAGCACTGAGGAAGCCAAACGGCATCTGAATGACCTTCTTGAAGATAGAAAGATCCTTGCTCAGGATGTGGCACAACTCAAAGAAAAAAAAGAATCTGGAGAGAATCCACCTCCTAAACTCCGAGTAAGTATCTATCATGGGAAAATGCTATCAATGACCACATAGAATTTCTAGCAGATCCCCAGTGCTTTGAAGAACTCTTTTTCCTTTTAAATCCCACCTTCTTGCCCACTGTCTTTACAGAGGCGCACATTTTCATGTGATGAAGTGCGTAATCAACATTCAGAAGGAGAGGATTGTGCTGGAAAGCAGATTGAAAGCTTAGAGACTGAACTGGAACTCAGGTAATGGGGCTATATCTGAAGTATAAAATATTATGCATGGAATCCAAATAGATGCCATTAGTCCACTCATTCAAAACTTTTCTTCCTTTTTAAAGAATTTTTATGTAGGAAAACAATAACAAACAGATAGTAACAGTATTTGGAGATCCATTCTGTCATTCAGTCATTATGGTACTCTATGAGGTGATTGTCATTCTTCTCACCTTACAAATGTAAAGCAAAGTTAGAGGTCTTAAACTTTTTGACAGAGAGGCCAACAGAGCACACTGCAACAAAACAAAAACACATCTTCAACAAATGGTGCAGTTCAACATGTAGAAGAATGAATAGATCCTTCTCCTGTGCATAAAACAACTCCACATAAATAAAAGACCGCAAGTTGAGACCCGAGACCTTAAGCCAATAGAGGACAAAATAGTGAACACACTTTAACTTATAGGAAGCACCCACTTTTGACAGTTAACAAATCGGACCTCATTTTTTTTAAAAAAAAAAAAATCCTCAAAGGATACCATATTTCCAGTAAAGATGCACCCTATAGAATGGGAAAAAAATCTTTATCAACCACACTACTGACCGAGGGTTAAAAGCTAGAATATGTAATGAAGGAAAACTAGAATATGTAAATTTTGAGAAAACAATGGGACAAAGAACTAACAGAAGTTCACACACCATAGTATGCCCACTCCTACATCTACACAGAACTAACACAAGTTCACACACCATAGTATGCCCACTCCTACATCTACACAGAACTAACAGAGGTTCACACACCATAGTATGCCCACTCCTACATCTACACAGAACTAACACAAGTTCACACACCATAGTATGCCCACTCCTACATCTACACAGAACTAACACAAGTTCACACACCATAGTATGCCCACTCCTACATCTACACAGAGAAATTAAGAAAAGGTACAAAAAAATCAGTTGTTGTCTGTCTCAGTGTTTGTGTGTGTTCCATTTATTTCAACCAATATTTAATAAAGTTAGAGCCTCTTGGATATTTCCTTGATTGCTTTTGTTACAGGTTTGGAGGTACCACATAAAATTTGAACATGGTGGCTTATTATTTTTTAACTTAGCACTCTATACATAAAATTCTTTGAATTTCTCCTCAGAGCTCCTCCCTTTCTCCTTGCTGTTGAGGCTGCTCACAATAAATCTCACTGTTCTCTCCCTGAAGGAGTGCTCAGATTGCAGACCTACAGCAAAAGCTCCTGGATGCCGAAAGTGAAGACAGGCCTAAACAACGCTGGGAGAATATTGCCACAATTCTGGAAGCCAAGTGTGCCATAAAATATTTAATTGGAGAGGTAAAATAACTCCCTAATAACAACAATTATAGGGGACCCAGCAGGGGAGGTTGAAGTGTAAGGAACACTTTCTTAGTGCTGTAGCTACTTTTCATGGTAGAAACTCTGAAGATACTAATATTGAAAAGTTTAATAGACAAAAGTTGGTTAGAAGCAAGTCCAAGACTGCTACTTAGAAAAATATTATAAATTAATACTCATCATGCCTGGCATGGCAAGTATGCATTAATATGACCTATTGTTAATAGAAAAAGGACTAGATGCCATGAGAAGTTACTGATAAGCATGAAGTATTGTTGTAACAGGAATTGTAGTTGTTATGAAAGAAAGTCAGAGGCAGATAGATATTGGGGAAAGGCTGAAATATCAGAGAGAGGAAACACCACAGTCAAATCTCACCCAGCTGTCTTCCAGCTTCCTCAGCCTCACTCCTGGTGGCTTCTAATTGCTGCTGTTTTCCTAAGCCTGCCTTAAATACCTTCTTCGCCCAGCTGTATCCTGTCCAGGTTAACATTAAAGGCATGAGCTACTCTATTTGGTAGTCAGAAAGATCTCTGTCTCTGGAGTTATGGGATTAAAAGTGTAGGTCACCACTCCAGCTTTCCCTGTGCTGGGATTAAAGGTGTGTGCCATTGAAGCCCAGCTGTTAGCCTTGTACTCACAGAGATCCAGAATACTTGGAGCTATGTGAGTTACCACTGCTCTGTTATCCCTGAAACTCCTGGAGCTACCTCAGCTGCCTAGTTTTTTTTACTGTGGGTTGATCTCTTGATATTCCAGGTTTTATTAAATATGTAACATTTCACCACATATTGTACTAATTTTCTTTTTTTTTAAACTTTATTTATTTATTATTTATTTATTTGCCCTGGTGTTTGCCTGGAACTGGAACTACAGACAGTTGTTAGCTGCCATGTGGGTGCTGGGAATCGAACCTGGGTCCTCTGGAAGAGCAGACGGTGCTCTTAACCGCTGAGCCATCTCTCCAGCCCCTTGTACTAATTTCCAAAACACCTATGAGATGTATGTTTAAGAATTTGAGACATGGTCTTGAGAAAACAATCATTTTGACATATACAGATTCATTTTAGGCAAAAGCCCTCTTCACTGATATTAAATATATGATTTCATCATAAACCATCAGAGGATGAATCAAAATTGATCACTCAAGACAAGCATATAGTTTGTGAATCCAGAAGTTTGAGCATTAGTTATCTTTTATACATTTTTGTCTTGGGCTAGCAGATTTATTCTACTAAGGAATCCTGGCTAGCCTTATGAATACTGGTATTTATGATTATCACTATCTGGCTAGTGAAAATAAAAGTAGGTCAGTACAGCATACCAGTCTTGCCCAAAGAGGTTTTATCTAGAAAGATCTACAGTTTCAGCAGTCAGAACTACAAGTTCTAACCTGTGAACAGAGATTCTGAGACAGAATTGGCTATAAGTTGTGTCCTGTGAGTTCCCCTTTAGATTTAAGATCTGCTTGAAGTTTTAGAATTTTGGAATTGTCAGATATTGTCTATGTTAGGTTTATCCTTGCCTTAGTGTCGAGCAACAGATAAATGTTGTGGCTTCTACCCCTAAGATACCTGTCACTGCATAATTACTGACTTATGGTCTAGGAATAAAACAGTGCTATTATTGTGCTGGAGAGATAGTTTAATGACCCAGGAACACTGGCTGCTTTTTCAAAGGACCTAGGTTCAATTCCTTACACCCATGTGGTAGCTCACAACCATCTGTAACTCTTGTTCAAGGTGATCTCTTCAGGCCTCTACAAGAACGTGGCATGTACATGGAGTGCAGATACATGCAGACAAAGCACCCATACACATCAAAAGTAAAAATTTTAAAGCCAGTGGCAGTATTTCAGCTCAATATTGGAGTCCATATGACCTGGGAAAAAATGAGAATGGATTTAGACTTTCTTGGAAGAACTTTTCTCAAACCATTTCAAGAAAGCTTACCTTTTGTTGTTCAGTGAATGAGAGAAGATAGATCATTCTTCAAATAAAATGACTTTTTTTTATTTTTTCAGTTGGTCTCCTCCAAAATACAAGTGAGTAAACTTGAGAGCAGCCTGAAGCAGAGTAAGGACAGCTGTGCTGACATGCAGAAGATGCTGCTTGAAGAGCGAAATCATCTTAGTGAGATAGAGACAGAATTAAAAGCTGAGATGGTCAAAGTGGAGCAACAGCACCAAGAAAAGGTAACTTCTAATGAGACAAGAATTTATGGTGAGGCTGGCACTGACTTCGGTAGGTCATGTCTTAAAAGCAGTAGAATATGCCTGACATGGTGATTGATGCCTGCAATCCTATCGCTCTGGGAGGTTAAAGCAGAAGAATCATCTCAAGTCCAAAGCCTATCTGGATCACATAGAGACTCTATCACTATCTTAAAAAAAAATAGATAAACAAACACTAATGGCTTTTGAAGCTTCCTTCAAAAGGCTATGTGGTCTTTTTCACATTTTATAAGTAAGTAACCTGAAACAGAAGTGATTTGTCTAAGTGGCTCTTAGCCACTGGCTCCAACCCCAAGGTTACATACTGAGAAATATCTTTTTGAGGCTTATTACTTTGGATTATGAGAGGGAAAGGTGTTCTTTACTTTTAGCTCACAAAAACTATTAGTGAAGTATTACTTGAGCTTTTCTCCCCCTTCCTCCTTTGAGATCACCCAGTGTTTGTGTCTTTCTTTAGGTGCTGTACCTTCTCAGCCAGCTGCAGCAATGCCAGATGTCAGAGAAGCAGCTGGAGGAGTCAGTCAGTGAAAAGGAACAGCAACTGCTGAGCACACTGAAATGTCAGGTATGCAAAACAAGATGGAGAATCCTATGTCATTTGAGCCGGGACACTTTCAGCAGAAACTAATTAACTACTGGCAAAGCAGAGCCTTTAGTCCTTTGAAGCCCTCTTGCATCGGGTTAGGATCCAAGAATAACCAGTAAGAATAACCTAATTTTCGGGCCAAGTTGGTAGTATGGTGTACACCTGTAATCCCAGCGCTTAGGAGGCAGAAACAGATGGATCTCTGTGAGTTCAAAGCCAGCCTGGTCTATAGAGCTAGTTCTAGGACAGTCAGAGCTACACAAAGAAAGAAACCCTGTCTTGAAAAACTTAAAAAAAAAAAACCACCTAATTTTCAGTACTGAAATAGAAGGCTCCATGTCAGGCTTAGGCCTCCTGATTCTTCTGCCTTAACTCTGAACTCCAGAGTTGGGGACCATCTAGTATTTACTTAAAATCTTAACAGCAGGAGGCTGAAAAGATAACAGTGGTTAAGAGCACTAAGTGCTCTTTTGGAAGATTGAGTTTTACAGCACACATGCCAGGCAGCTCACAGCTGCCTGGAACTCCAATTCCAGGAGGAAACCCATGCCCAGTCTCCAGCATGTGCAGGCACCTGCGCTCATATGCACTTAAAAATAATACAAATAAATTGAAAAAATCCTGAGGGTATGCAAATGTATCTCTGTGAGCTTGCTCTGAGCTGAGAACTGACATGCTAATAAAATGCCCTGGATCTAAAATTCTTTCAAAGTCTGGGAACACCACACCCTTTAGTAGCATGTTGGAGCATTATTTAGTCCAACTTAGAATCCTATTCTATGGTTGCCTTAGCACTTCACACCTTAAGATATAACCAGACAAGTTAAAGTTATATAAACAAATCGAGTTGCCTTAAGTGCCAGCAAGTTTAACCAGGCTTGTTAGCATAGCATTCAGACTAACTGGTCTGTGTCAGAAGGGTACACAGAAGCACCTGCAAATTTCAGGGAAGAGCTAATGCTGTGTGGATTTCTGAACCAGCATGCTGATGTGCATAGGTGCTATGAAAATGGGAAAGGATAAGAAAGCTTACTTCCTGCAAGTATATTCAGGGATGTTGGGAAATATTGAAATATAAGGCATTCAGGGTATCTAGGAATAAGGAATGAGCTGTTTTTTGTGTGTCTGTCTGGTGTATAAAAATTAGTATCTACCAGTCACTTGAAAGCAGTGTTTTCATCTGAGTTGTTGGTAACTCATATGTAGGACCCAAAATAACCTCACCTATAATTATGCTATGTGGAATTAGGATGAAGAGCTTAGAAAGATGCAAGAAGTGTGTGAACAAAATCAGCAGCTTCTTCAAGAAAACAATGCCATCAAGCAGGTAAGAGGACTTTCCAAGTTCATAAGCTTCAGGAGACCCTTGTCACTAAGGCTAGCTAGCTAGTTCTTGGGGGCAGTCCTCAGTTTTGATGACTGTATTTAGTTCGATTTTGTGAGATCTCCATCGAGTTTTCATGTGACTCAATCATATGCATTTCAAAGTGTTGGAAACCCAAGTTTTTGCCCAGAATGGTGGGACACATTTTAATCCCAGCATTCAGGAGGCAGAGGCAGGCAGATCTCTGAGTTTGAAGCCAGCCTGGTCTACAAAGTAAGCTCTATGCCAGGCAAGAATACATAATGAGACCCTGTCTCTAAAACTCACACAGAAAAAAACAAAAAAGTATACCCCCTCCTTAATTGAATAGTGATCTTAGAAAGTGAGATCCTCCAACTACTCTACTATCACCCAGCCTCCCTTTATTGTGAGATACAAGGAAAATAGCCTAGGTCTGGAATCTTTGGTTTAGCCATGAACACTCACAAAATGTGCCCTAACATTATATACTTTGCCTCTCCTATTCAAACAGAAACTGTCCCTCCTCCAAGTAGCCAGCAAACAGAAACATCATGTTTTGAAAAATATACTTCAGTCTCCAGACTCGTCCTTTGAATATATCCCACCTAAGGTAAAATGTTCAGTTGTCTATGATACCTTTATGTAGCTCAAGTTTGAGTGAGCATGCTAAACCTGCCTTTTGTAAAAGGCTATACAAGTAGGAGAACCAATAAAACTAGGATACAATCCTAAGGAAAATAGGCATTTAGCTTCCTCAAAAGGCTAACTGTGGTCAATCATGCAGTTATTATGTAACACAGCTAAGGAGCAGAAGAAAAGAGCAATATTCAGCTGTCCATCCAGAGATGCTTATCTTATTAAACCATGAGTCCTCTCTTCCTCCCTCAGATTGATTGGCCTCCAGTTTCTAGCTCTTCAAAGACTCTGAAAGGCTAAAGGCTAAAGCAGAATTTTCTGATTGGCAAACCAAGCAGATTATATTTGAGAAGTCTGAAATATCTATAAATAGTTACTGAAATGATAGCATGTCATATGTAGTTTCCAAAAGTTTTATTAACTACCTCATTTTTTTTTGTAGCCCAAATCTTGCCGAAATAAACTAAAATGCCCAGAGGAAAGCTTAGACATCAAGGATCTACAGTATTACTCAGAGCATTCTATAACTGAGCAGGAGAATGATGACAGTGATGATTATGCTGATGAAGAATGGATACCAACAAAATTAGTCAAGGTGTCCAAGAAGAACATCCAAGGGGTATGAGCCAACTCTCTAATTTCACTCATTAGAATTAACTCCATTGGGCTAGCTTCTGAATCTCGATTGGTCCTTGCTCTGCATCTGAACTCCTTGGAGCTCCTTCAGTGGCTCTCAGGGAGACTTGCGGGACTACCTGTGTATGGGCTGTGAGGGGAGCAGGCACACCTGAACACTCAAGTTGGCTGGCTCACTTTGATTTTTCAGGATTGTGGCAATCTGAATAGCTAGCATTCTGTGCTGTTTCATTGAAGCTGATTCTCAAGTGATCATCCCAGCCCATGTTGTATACAATTATTTTTATAGTTTAACCATTCATTCTCACACTTCATCGTTTAATAACTGTAACAAATCCAGAGAGGTATTCACTGTTTGCATCTTACAGACACGCTTCAGACCCACAAGAGGAAAGTGAATTGGCCCATGGTCACCAAGCAGTCAGTACTTGAAATTGAGAGTTTAGACTCCCAAATCCAGTTTGTTTTCAACATATTATGGTGGTCACATTAGTTAAAAAAAAAAAAAAAAAACCCTTAGACCAGAAGCTGAGTGGGTACTTTATCTTCCTTACTTGTTGTTATGGTGTGTTATTCTTTTTCTTACTAGGCTTAGGACAAGCATGCCAAGTTAAGGCTAACTAGGAATAATCTGACTTGGGGAACGTTTTGTTTTGTTTTGTTTTGTTTTGTTTTGTTTTGTTTTGTTTTGTTTTGTTTTGTTTTGCTTTGCTTTGCTTTGCTTTGCTTTGTTTTGTTTTGTTTTGTTTTGTTTTGTTGATGGTGCCTTAAATAATCCCAGGCTATGTTCGAACTCACCATTTAACCTAGGATGATATTCAATACCTAGTCCTCATACCTCTACCTCCTAAGTGCTTAAATTACAGGTGGGCTTGCAATGCCGTGGCCAGCTAAAAACCTTATGACTTTAAGGTATACTTTATTTGCTTCCACAGTTCTAGTCTTCCATAATTACTAAATACAGATGTTTTATACTGAAACATTAATTTCCAGAATACTGTGCTTCATCACTAGTCTACCTGTTCTCTGTAACCACATTCTTTGAGAATGGCTCCTAATTTAATTTACTGGCTTCCTTGACACAGATTTGATTTGACCAGTTCCGTAAAGCCAAATGCTAAAGTGAAGCAGGCCATCAGGAACAAACAACCAGGTGCTATTATTGTTGGTCTGGTCGCAACATGGAGAATGCAACATGCCATGCCCTCAGAGAGCTTAGAACTTAATGGGGAAGTCAAGAGAAAGGAACAGAAAGAAGCATATCCAGAACTTCAGTACATTTATGTCAGGAAGAGTAATTGGGAGGCTTTGGGTTTTTAGAACCATCCAGAAGAGGTACAGATAGATTAAGAGATGACATTGAAGGTAGTAACTGTTGCTACAGATAAGGTAGAAAGGTTAAAAACAGTGTTGGGGACAGAAGAATATTTCTGACACAATAAATAACAGATTGCAAAGACTCAAAGCAGAGTGTCAGAACACTTAGACAAAATGAAGGAGGACATAGCTGTCTTTTGTGTGACGTTAGATGTATTCATTCATTTGTAGTGTTTTGCCTGCATGTATGTATGTGCACCACATGCATGCCTGGTGCCTGTGAAGGTCATATGAGGGCGTCAGATCTCCCAGAACTAGAGTTACATATGGTTGTGAGCCACCATTTGGATGTTGGGAATTAAATCCAGGTCCTCTGCAAAGGCAACAAGTACTCTTAACTACAAAGCCATCTCCCTAGCTCCAATATCAATTTAACTTCTAATAATCCAAACAAACAGTATTTTGTTTATTTCCTCAACCAACATTTTATACTATTATGATTGAAATAACAGTGTGAGCTGATAGATTAAATGGCTATTTAAGTTATGGAGACAGAGTTTGGAAGCATACACAGAAAATAGGAAAGAGGGCCCAAAACCTTTGGAAAGAAATTTACAGGTATGAAACAGTTATAGGTACACTTGTTCTTGGGAAATCTTAATATATGAACATTGTTGCTCCAACTTAAAACTACTGAAGCATAGCAAATGTTGTAACTAAATACTACCTCCTATGAATGATATTCTATTTCTAAAACACTGTGAAGTTATTCTTTATAATTTGATAAGTAACTATGCATGGGCTTTAAAGAGATCAAGTTGACTCACTTTTTTAACAGCCTCAAAATATGTAAATACTATGTCTACTCTTGATCAGACTGCTTGGAAAACTGCTTAGCTATACACGAAGGCCATCTTTATTATTGATGCTTTAACCCAGCTGAAGATGGCAGCTCTAATCACCTTCTTGTGCTTACTAAAAAGGATACTATAGCAGGCACCAAAAGGATGGTTTTCCCAGAATTAATGTCTTCCTTGATAAGGAGATGCTAAATGGTAGGTCATGTGCTATGGTAGACAGAGTAATAACTCAAAAGGTAAATAGGCATGGGTTCTAGTCTGGCATTTATCAGTAGTTCATCGAGTGACCTTGAGCAGGGCACTTATTCTCCCTGAGCCTGCATTTTCTTATGTGTACAATGAAGAGATTAAATTAAAGAGTAGGTTACTTCCAAGGACTAGTCAAAATTTTAACAATACTACCTTTGTATGGTGTTATATTGTATATTAGAAGTTAAATGAATATCTATATAAGCACCTTATGAGGAATAAAATCATTTATATGTTTTTATTAGAGTATTGAAAACATCTGTAATAAGAAGTTTCTGGCCCAGACTAGCTCCAAGATCTAGACCAGCAGTCCCAAAGTTCCAAAGAAACACACAGAAGCTTGTATTAATTTTATGCTTATTAGCATAGTGCTAGCTAGCTCTTTCATTTTAACTCAATCTATTTCCATTAATCTGTTTAGCCATGTGGCTTGGTAACTTTTTTCAGAGCAGCATGGCTGTCTTCTTTCCTCTGTGTCTGCTGGCATCTCTGCTGGTGTCTCTTTGGTGTCTCTCCTGATGTCTTTTTGGCATCTCCAGTGGTGTCTCTGCTCTACTCTTCCTGTTCCCAGAGTTTTCTTAGTTTGGTAGCCCCACCCATACTTCCTGTCTGCCTTCTGGCCAATCAGCTTTTTATTAAACTAGTAGGTAGGACTATTTACAGTGTAACAAAACATAATCTCACTACATTTCCCCTTTTTTTCTTTTAAAACAAGAACCCCAAATCTAATATTTTTTCACCATTAACTTATAACCAACACTATAAACTAAAACAAACATCCATAATCTATTTTTTGGGAATGTGGATGTAGTTGTCTAGGCTAATTCATGCTGGATAGGGGCACTGACAATCCCATGGGGATCCAAAGAAATATTTAAGATTATGTACAAATCTTTAGTGAAGTAGTCTGTAAGGCTGGGTCATCTCAGCCAGTCTCCTTGAAGTTGTTTTGGATGCAAAGCTCAGGAAACTGCAACAAAGGTGCTCTGAAATGCTGGATCATCTGGGCCATTCTTTTTTATTGGAGACTTTTTAGGGGGGTCTTCCTTGATCAAACTTTACCATCCCCACTATCCAGTGCCTGTCTCTAGTCTATGCTTGCTTGAGGACTAGCAAATACAGAGGTCCATGGGCTCAAAGGCAGCCAGCTGTTGTGTGCTATTGGATTTTAGAAAGTGTTCCTTGTGTGTGTAAAGTATGCTATTCTAGAAATCATTTTTCTGGGTATTGGCTATTAAAAAATCCAATCACTCATAACAGCCCTCCAGATACCACTTGTATTATCCCATGTGATAAAATGGAGAAATGCTGACAGGGTAAAAGCATGTTTTGAAGCCTTTAGATTAGACAAAAATGGAGAACGGACCCAGGACACCAGGGTGGAACAAAATCATTCTGAAAGAGTATCTGCAAGATAGGTCATAGAACTTATATTTTGCCTGTCTTACTCAAAGTATCTAAAGGGAGTTTTAACTTATTATTTATAATATATCTTGTTGATTAAAGTGACTAAGATGGGCAGGTTTATCTATTGCTATTAGAAGTATAAATTGGTATACCTATTCTGGAAGGCAACTTGGAAAATATATCAGGAACTTTAAAAATATTCCCATCATGCTCATTTCAGTAACACATATATTAAAAGTGTTCTTATTCTTTGATCCACACATTGTTCGCATAGTAATTCATACTAAGGAAATAATATGGAAATTGCTGTATTCATTCAATGAATCTTTTCTAAGTAGCTTTGTGCCAGGAATGAGCACTGTTTCTGAGAATACAACAATTAACTTTGTCGTTGTGAACACATTCTTGTAGGAAAAGACATAGTAACCAGAAAAAAGAAATAGTTCTGGATGATAATATAGAAGAAAATAAAACTCCACATTGAAGTCTTGATGATGGGAAGGAGAAAGGGTGTTTGGGAAATAGATAGGATGAGATCCAAACAAAATAAGGAGCTCCAGGCATGGTGCTGGCATGCTAAGGCAGAAGAATCACAAGTTTGAGACCAACCTGGGCTATGTAGTGAAGGCCTAAGTTGCAAAGAAAGAAAATGAATGAAGGGAGGGTGACGGAAAGGAGAAAAGGGAAGAGCAAATGAAAAGACCTCAAGGCAGGAATGGGCTTTACTTACCAAGCCATTGTGACTTCCTTATATGTGAAGAAGTGGGAATGGTAACATTAGGTGTAGTCTGGTGTGGTTTTAGAGAGTCTGGCCTGGATGTATGGTTTAGATTCCATTTGAGTACAAGGGTATTCACTGCAACATGACTTAGAATAGCAAATATTTTCTTTTGAAACTATCTTAATATCTAACATTAGGGGGCTGGTTAAATAAATTGATAATAGATCTACATGATGGAATATTGTATAAAGCTATTGAAATCATGCCTCAGACTTTAAAATTTTATAGAATGATATACATTATCCTCCTGATCAGAAAAAGGAAACTATTATGGGTTTCCTATACAGCTATGGAACAAAGATGATAGTTTTTATGTGAAAAGCACTTAAGATCTTGAATTTTATTATTTTATTATAAACTCAGGATGAGTTCACAGATGTGACCAGGAAAAAAATGCAGACAGCTGTGGTTTCAGGCCTTGTTAACCACCAGACTATTAGATTCATATTTTGTTTGAAAGATTTGGTGGGAGGTGCCTTGGATTCTGAAAGGGTCTCACTATGTAGCCCTAGCAGGGCTGGAATTCTCCATGTAGCTGAGTGTGAGATTAAAGGTTTGGGCTGCTTTGACACACTGCATGGATGCTTTAAAGCTAGATCTCCATATATTGTACTTACACAGAAGTTTTGAGAAAACCTAGATGCCAAACTCAAATTTATCCTTATTGTATTTTTTCTTTCTACTTTTCAGCCTATAATTCCAGCCTGTCAAAATATTTTTAAATTGTGAATTTGTTATCTTACCTATTAATTATCCTTCCAGCTTTCTGCCATTGTTAGAGCCAATAAACAAGTCTACCTTGTAAACTAGCTGAGAGAGAGAGAGAGCTGTGTATGCTATGAAAACTGCAGTTTCAAATATAAATGGTTTTATTTCCTATCTTTAGTGATATTGGAGATGAGTTAGTACTCATAACAAAGCCTCACCTGACACTGGACAAAATGTAGAAATGTACATTGAAAGAAAAGAAAGTATATTTAGTTTGGAAAATGCAGAACAACTTGACTCGGCTCTTAAATAAGCCTAACTGTACTACCATGCTGCCTACAGCTCTTTGCCCATGAAATTGAGACTGATGTTTACCCAGTCATGTGATGGTGTTAGGACAACCTCTTATCTATCTTCAACGGTACTGCCCGAAATAGAGCATTTAGTTGTTTGGTGTAACCTGCTCTTAGTTAACCTCTGGCGGTTCCTGGTGATCATGGTTAAGTGACAGGAGAGATTAGAGAAGCCTGGTTTGATAGAGATAGTGGCCCTTTCTAAAAAGACTTGCATATGAGGGAAAGGTACTTTAGAATCTTTTCTTTCAGCAATGTGTCTTTCCACAAACCTGTTTTGCAGTGTTCCTGCAAAGGCTGGTGTGGGAACAAGCAATGTGGATGCAGAAAGCAAAGGTCAGACTGTAATATGGCCTGCAGCTGTGACCCCACAAAGTGTCGGAACCGACAGCAGAGCCAAGTAAGATCAGTATTGTTTCCTCACCACCTTTTCAGACCTCTCCAAAATTTCTGTCCTTGTCATCCTTCCATCCTGGAACCTGGGATCTCCTACACAGTAATCCCTACATTTCTTCCTCTGTACCGGGTGAGAGACATCTCACTCTTCAGGTATGCAGTCCCCACCCCCAGCCCAGCCTTGTCTGAGAAGCTTCTGAAACAGGAACAAGGAACAGGAAAGCAAGAACTTACAGGTAGATAGGGACACAGGACCAAACTAGTCCAGAGGCTTAGCTGGAACTGTAAAAGCCAGCTACTGAGACTGAAGCTTCCAGAAAGGAAGCTAATCCTTCTGGCATCTTGAGACAATAGTTAGTAGACCTTATAGGGGAACCAAGTATTCCATGTCTCTAGGAAAAGACCCATAGGAATCTAGTCTACTAGTCACTATTGTGGGCCCAGTTAACTGTAGCTGTCTTTATGTTGTTCCCAGGAAGAGCAAACTCAGGAAACAAAATGTTCCCTGAAAAGATCAGCAGCAATTACCTTATTCCTGCTTTTGCCATGGCAAGAAATATTTACCACAGTTCTTGATGCTTATACAGAACTCCTACAAGTGTAGTGTAATGAACATTCATTATCCATTTCCTGAACAGTTACATGGGAATAGTTTGGGCTTGGGCCCTTTGTTTCAAAGACTTCTAAGCTAAGTAAGCATCAGAGGACAAGCTAAAACTCAGAGACATAATGGAGGCCTATAAGTACTCTCTGTTGTCATGGTTTTTCATTTAGAGTTCTAGAACCCCTAAGCTGTCACATGAAAGGCTCTCTGCCAGAAACCTTTAGAATTCCATTTCCATCAAAACAATTTGCTCTTCATCTACCTTTATATTGGGCCTCCCCTTAGAATTTCAGTTACAGAAAACCACTGATTTGGGCCAAGGTTCCCATTTTACAGAGGAGGAAACTAAAATCCAGAGGCAAATTGAAGGGATTTGCCTGATGCACAGCTGGTCCTGGAAACTAAAATTAAACCTTAGGCCCTTGGTTCTCAATCCAGCTGATTTCTACAATAAACAGCTCCAGTTGTAATCTCAGTTGTATGTAGAGTCACCTTGTGACCTAAGTGACTTCTGTCCTTAGGATTTTATTTCCTTATCTGAAATAAATAATAATGCAGATAGCCTCCTAGAGGAGTGCTGTTGCAGGTTACAGGGTTACAGGGTTTAAAAAAAAACCTTAATAAAAGAAATAACCAAAGATTGGCCTCACTTTATTTTTTTTGAGACTAGGTCTTGCGAAATACTCTAGGTTGGATCAAACTTGCCATCCCTCTGCCACAGCCTCTCAAAATATGGAATTACCGGTGTAATACCACCATACCCAGCTTGGCTGAATTTTAAAGTTTCCTTTATCGTGTCTAATTCTAGACATACATAGCTCCTTGGAAACTATTTTTATTTTTCTTTTGTTTTCTTTGAGATAAGGTTTCTCTGTGTTAACAGCTCTGACTGTCCTGGAACTTGATTTGTAGACCAGGCTGACCTCAAACTCACAGAGATCCACCTGTCTCTGCCTTCCAGTGTGTCATCCATCACTGCTTTGACTAAAATTTGCCTTAAGTAGAGGTGTTTTGTTTTTTCTTTTTGGTTCTTTGAGTTGAGAGAGGGGGAGGTGTTTCTTCTGTGTAGAGAGTCTACCTCTTAAACACCAATTCATTCTTTTGGGATCAGAACATGTTAAGCCCTATGGCTTCTCCAAACAGTAGCTCCCTTACATTTGCTTTGAGTAACTGGCCGATCAGGTCCTCAGAGCTGGGACCTCCCTGGCTGAAGAGGAACAGGCTGTTTTGTAACTCAGGGAGCTAAATAAGCCTGTCTGCTTGATTTCAGGATAACTCAGATGATATTGAGCAAACCCAGGATTCTGAAAGCTCCTTTAAACTAGAAGATCCTACAGAGGTGACCTCAGGATTAAGCTTCTTCACCCCTGTCTGTACAACTCCCAGTAGCAAGGTGGGTAGCCAAATTCAAGAGATGAAAAAACTATATTCGCAACCTTCTCTGTGTCAGCAATGATAGAAACCTGTGGGAGATAGTTGTGGGGAACAATATAATCAAATTGCTGGGCACTGGCTGGAGTGTTTATCTAATAGAAAGCATTTGTAGGGGATGCCTCATATTACTTGGGATGTGTAGAGCCTTTGTAGTGGCTCAGCTGGGCCCATCTATTCATTTCTGTCTCTGTCTTTTCTAGATCCTAAAAGAGATGTGTGATGCAGATCAGGTGCTGCTGATGAGGCCTGCTTTTGTTCCTTCCTGTGACCACCCAGAACTGAAACCCTCAGAATCGCAAGAAAATAAGGCTGCAGGAAAGAAGAAGAAGCGAGCTCTAGGCAGCAATACCAGCTTTTTCTCTGGCTGCTCTCCCATCCAAGAAGAGTCCCACTGAGATTATGGTCATCTTCTGTCTGTCCTGGACACTCTCAGGGTGCACTCAGAGGAGAAGGACACTAATGACTTCTGTAGCATTTAGATCTTCCTATTGAGAAAAAGAGAAAGGTGTCACTGAAAAGAAGAGGACCTTTGCTAATGTTGGCCTTTACTGTCTAAGCCCTCCAACACCAAACAACTACTTTTCTTCCCTAGAGGGTGCCGAGCCATCTATTAGAGAGATCCACCTGACTTCCTGATGACTCCTAAGGCACCCGTCCCCAGCTCAATGTAGCTCTTTTTGTGAGCAGTTGTCTCCTCATGGAGTTGAAGTCAAGGTGTACTTCTCTCATGCTCATGTCAGCTTATTGGAGGAGCCTCGTGCAGAATGGAAACCTGGCTCGACACTCTCGGCACACCATGGGAATGGGGCTGGGAGTTTTCCTGCTCTATTCCAACTCTGGATTTTAATAGAGCCTTCAACTGTCTGTCATGTTACTGAAGTGAATGAAACATTTTTAAATGTTAAGAAAATAAATAAATCTCAGCTCATCTATTTTTTTTAAGGAGATCCTTCCTCACTGGAGGAAGAAATAAAATTCTGATATGTCTTCCTCAGCCCCCTGAGAAAACTATTAAGGAGATCCATTACAATTTCCCCACAAATCCGCATACTTTCTCTTCTGGGAAGGCTGCCTAGTTTTTTGTTTGTTTGGTGTTTTGTTTTATTTACAGGGATAGGGATTGACACGGGACTTTGGACAGCCAGACAAACATTCTGTTGCTGAGCTACACCCTGAGCCAGCTTCCTACCCTTTCCTAGAGACTGTGGCAGAACATGATAGTGTATCTCTGCTACTCTAGGAAGTAGGAATTTCAGTGGCAAAGCTAGTGTCTCCGCATTCCATGAGCATCCCCATCACCAGATTCGTGCCATCATTGTGTTTGCTTCTCTTAAAAAAAATGTTCAAGGTTGCTAGGAGCCTGTACTTTACATAGAAGAAAATAGAATGTCAGCTTTATCATACTCTAATAGCAAATGCCTGAGATAGTGAGATCATGGAGTTCCTGGGCGTGGTTTTAGTAGTCCATATCAGATCATGACAGAAGCACATGATGGTACAGAGCTTCTGACCACATGGCCAATATGGAAAATACAGTGGAAGGATGTGGGTCCCATCACCCCTTCAAGAGTATACCCTCATGTAAAAGCATAGCACAAGAACCTACCTCTTAAAGTTTCTACAAATGACACCACAGGCCAAGGAACTAACCTTGAACACATGGGCCTTTGGGAGAACATTGAAGATCTAACACAGAGATAGTACTGGTACAGAGAGGCAGTTACATAGAGTTACAATGTTCATCATGAGCTACTTTATGACTGACTCTTCCTAATGCCCTGCATTCTGATTAATGGGTGTGGCGCTGTGCTGCTTTTCAGTTACCAAAACAAAAACAAAAACCTTGCCTTGCCCGCTTGCTTTCTCCCTTGAAAAGAGAGAAGAGGGACAAGGCTTACCTATTACCATGCATCAGATTTCTCATCTCCAATTAAAAACTAGAAGGGAGCAGCCTTGCAGTATCATATACAGGCTAGATTTGAAGCCTTTGGGGAGGCTACAAGCCTTGAGACTTAATGCATATTGAATCCTGGTCTGTCCCCCCTCCACTTCTAAAAAGCTCACAAACCAGCGCCAGATACAAGAAAGGCAAGATTCTAGAACCCAACACAAACCAAGCAAAGAAAGGAAATTGAGAAACAGCCTGCCAAGAATGACTCCCCTGGAGGACTAGGTGACCTGCTGGCCCTTACTGGCTTCCTGCCAGCAAGCAGCCTTGCTTCTCTGCATTTTAATTCTGAGAGAATTAGGGAATCTCTGTCATTGCCAACTAGAGTCTCTGGACACAATGGAAAAGCTGAGAGGGAGGGAACCAGCCCCTGGCAGAAGAGAGCCAGTCTCCGTCACTGGTTGAAATTGAGTGTGTAGAGGGGGAGGGGAAGCCAGCTTATATCTAACACGTCATCCTTTCCCACCAACACCCCAATAGTGCTAAGGCACAGACCCCAAGTCACTGCATTAGCCTCAATGCAAGAGCTGTCTGTCAGCCCCTCCGAGCTCACAGGCTGCTCTGCTTTATACTAAGCTGACCACAACTTGCTAGGCCACCTCCTGTTGATGCTACAGTAACTGCTTCTTTTGTACATGTTCATCTTCCAAAAGCCTGGTACCCAAATACGCGGTACACTCCTGAAGCGATTCTTGAAATGATTCAGTGTTCAGGTAAACAAGGCAGCAAGATATATTCTGAAGGAGCATCTCATGTGCAGTGAGTGGAGTGTGAGGGCTGTTGAATACATCCACAGGGACCCCTAGTCCAGAAATAAGGCAACTTGCTGCCCAAACTTCCTTAAGTCACTTAAAGAGCATCTCAGGTGGACCGTGCTCAAGTGCAAATATCCCAAGAGGAAACGGAAGCTAATGAATGGAAGTTGGACTCCCTGGAGGCTTGAAGTGAGGCTTCCTCGTATGCTGAAGCGTTTCCAGGGGACTGGCAGGGCCCCTTCTCCTCACTGCCAAGTTGCAAAGTTGTATGGTCACCTCCCCCAGCTCCCCTCCCTCCCATGCCCTCAGCCCTTGTCTCCTAGAACCAGGACAAAGCCCTCTGGCAGTGACTGGGAGGGGAAAGGGAGGAGGGACAGAGAGATGGGGAAGGCTGCACAAAGGAATTCCTCCCTCCAAGCCCCCTGACCGCCAGCTCCCTGCTCACTCACGCCCATCTTCCCACCATGGCTGGGCACAGGCCATAGAGCTCCTGCAGGCCTTCCAAGAGGACCCACACTTCTTCCTGTAGGTGGCAACAGTGACACCTGTTTGATCAGTGAGGCTGAGCCAAGGATTGCTAGAGGGAGGAGGCAGACTACCGAGAGGAGCCGGGAAGCAGAGCTGCGCGCTCCCTGAGTAAAAGGTGTGAGGGCTTGGGAAGGCTGGGTGCGGCAACCGTGGGATCTGGGAAGCAAGGAGCCGCTCAGTCCGGCAGGGATGGAGTCCAAAGGGGATAGGTAGCACCCCTATCAAATTCCCCGTTCCGAATCTTTCAGATTGGCCAGATCCTGAGCCCATCTTCCAGGCAGCTGTGGAGAGTGGGAGGACCCTGGTAGTCTGAGGTGCAGGGGTACAACCCTGAGGCAAGGGGTGTGTAACGGTGCTCAGGACAGGCTACTCTAGCCCAGTTCTGGGATGGGAAGAAGCAGGGGTCTGTCTCCCTTTGGGTTGACTACGGTCTGGAAGGGGACCCACAAGGTAAAGGTTTCCTCCTTCCCCAGGCCCCGCTCCTCCACTCCCTGGACAGACCCTCTTTTCCCAAGCAGTACTTAGAGTAAGGGGGCACACCTTTCCTCCCTGCGGAAGCCTTCCCCACAGTGAACCCCTTAAGATTCGACAGAGTGAAAAAGAGGCCCTGTCCCTTTGTGCAGGACAGTTAGATGAGAGAAAAAGAACAAGAGTGAGAGCGAGCAAGAGAGGAGAGAGAGAGAGAGAGAGAGAGAGAGAGAGAGAGAGAGAGAGAGAGAGAGAG
>PVIH01014597.1:0-53055 GCA_004025045.1 Sigmodon hispidus | reverse complement strand
AAAATTTAAAAAAAAAAAAAAAAAAAAAAAAAGAGCTTGGAAGCAATCCACAGGTTCTTATCTTTTGTGGAAACAAAAGCAGAGACTCTTTTCAAAACCTGATATCCTTAGACACAAATTTCAATGTCAAGATAACTTTCAAATACATATGTTTAATTTAGCAGCCTTTGCAATCAATTGTCTTTTTGAATTTTGCTCAATAATCATTTAAAAAACTAAAAGAAAAGAATAATAACCATAATCCAGATTCTTTGTCTATTTTTTATCTTTACATGACTTTTTCTATTTTTATTCCTCTATTTCTCTTTTTTAAGGGCTTTCTCTACCTTTTTTCTTTTTTCTCCCAGTCTACAAATTCTTTTTCATACACATTTTAAGCCATTGGGAGGTTTTCTCCATCTGAATCTGTTTTATTTTATATCCTTAAATTATTTTCTAAGCAGAAAATCTTTTAAAATGCTAGCACTGCTTTGACTGCTGTCTCTACCTCGCTGAGCAGCTTTTCAACATGGTGGAGGTGCAAGAGCCACTTTTATCTTTCCAATTCTAGGAAGCAATATTAAGCATCCTGAAGCCTTTTACCTTCCAACTCCAGGAAATCTCCAGGCTACATTGTCAAGTAGAGCACCGCCACTGCCCACTGCTCACTCCACTTAAACTTTTGGCACCAGGACTTCTTAAAGAGCTGCACAATTTTTACTGATAAAGCTGAATCACGAAGCTGCTATTAAAGAAGCCACACCTCTGCTCACAGCTATCAAACGGAACAGGTCCCTTCCCCCCCCCCCCCCGCAAAAAAATGCTACTACTAAGAAGCTGTCTTTACTTTGTTCCCCTTTTGCAGAAACCTTAAGTCAACCATATGCAGCTTGTTGCTTATACTGAGTCTTCTCTGAGACTTTGAGAACTGGCCTGTTTTCTCTGCCTGTTGTGAAGCTGCAATTTTAAAATTCAAACCCAAACATGATGTCTCCACATCATGACCTACTTCAGAGACAGAACTATTCAGCCAGTTTTGGCTCTGTTTCTGTGCTATAGAACCCTTCTTAAGCTTTTGTAGGTTTTATGTGGGTGTTTGGCTTACCCAGGGTAGTTATCTGTAACTGTAGGTTTCTGGCTCCATTGATCCAGAAGTCCCAAAGTCCCAAAGAAACACACAGTTGCTTATTTTAATTTTATCCTGTTTTGCCTATGTCTCAGGAATATTGCTAGCTAGGTCTTTCATCTTAATTCAACCCAATTCCATTTATCTGGACTACCATGTGTCCCATAGCTCACCTGTGTTCCCTTAAATGTTTCTTCTTGAGTCTCTGTCTGAGTCTGGACTCCTCCTACCTATGTTCTGACTTCTGTGCCTACTTGTACAGGGCTTGCCATGGACAAAACAGTTCTTTATTCACAGCATATAGACAGATATTCCCACATCTTGAACTTATGCATTCATTTACATGCACACACAGACACACACACAGCACAAAAGACTCAATGTCATATACTAGTTAAAATTAACTCAAAATTTAGCATTGGCCTATAACTTCCTTGAAATTTAATTGGTTTCTTTTAATTTTCCTTTCCTAAGTATTTATTTAATATTCATTATGGAGAAAGAAAAAAATTAAAAGAAACAAATAGCTAATTAATGGAATTAAGGCCTGTTCATTAGGAAGAAATTCAAACCTGATATTATAAATACAGTCAACTACCCACAACTACTGATGACCTGGACTCTACAAACACTTACTGCTGCCATTTTCTTAAACCAGCATAATTTCCAACTGTATACCAACTACGTGTCCATAAATCCACAGATCAATGTAGCATTCATCCCTCATCAAACAAAGATGCTTTCTTTCCCAGAAAAGGGTATTGCAAAAATCCACACATAACTAAAGTTCTGGTAGCAATGACTGACTGTCCATTGACAGCTGATGCATCTTTAAAACAATGCTATATCTGAGGATCTAGGGACATTAATGAAGAGGTGGTAGTTCAGGCTAGTATTAAAGGGCATAGGCTTTTTTGGAACCCAATTTTTAAGATTCCAAGTAAGTTATTCCAATGTTGGGAAGGATAAGTACAATCTTTAAATGGATAGATCTTGGTAAACATTATACCTCCATTGACTAATATTTGGAATTCAAAGATATAAAATTGACCTGAAATTACATTTACCACAGGTTACTGACATATTCTGGGTATATTAAGTTCAAAGGGGACTTAATATAAGTAACTTAATCAATACTTTAAAATAATTTAATTCAGAGAGATCAACTTGTCAAGAGTGATAGTGTCAGGTATATAGAGGAGATCAATATTTCTTTTAATCAACATATATTTTAGATTACAGATTTTACAAATAAGAACACTGATCTTAGAGATAAAGGACAAGTTATTCTGTCTTTTACTTTGTCAGAGCAGGTGGCATAATAAAGAAGCAATAAAGTCAATAAAACGTTAAGTGGAATAGACACTCTATTTTAAGTGTTTACTGAGACAAGTAAAACACAGACAAACTTCACATGCAAATAAATAAATGAAATCTCCCAGTAGCACATACAAAAGAAGAGAGGCCCAGCAATCTTGTATAAAAATTAAAACGGTATAATCTTTAAACAATAATTGCAAAAATATGCACTTTACAAGTTTATATTTAGTACATTTTGTTGGTTACAATAACAAAGTCTAAGTATGAATAGAAAATGCATGTAAATTCAACTTCATAAAAATTTGAAATGTACAAGTTTCTAAGGACAACATGAAAAAGGCTAGTTAATGGATCAAAATGCAAAGGAGATTTTCTGCCAAGCCTGAGGGCCAGTGTTGTGTTCTTAAAACCTGAAAGGTGGAAATGAAGAAAAACTCATGCAAATTGTTCTTTGACCTCCACAGAAGTGTCATGGGACATCCATGTGCATACACACGTGCACACAAAGAGAGAGAGAGAGAGAGAGAGAGAGAGAGAGAGAGAGAGAGAGAGAGAGAGAGAGAGAAAGAGAGAGAGAGAAAGAGAGAGAGAAATTATTACTCTTATAAATAAAAATTTTAAATATATGTATATGTATCATACTTTTTTGGAGGGACCACTAACCAACTCTTAAATTGTAACAATGAGACTTCTTAAGACTTATGAATGCAGACTCTGCCCAAAGGTCCAGCAGCCGGCAAAGCCTGAATCACTGCCAGGGAAAATTGTGTTCTGGTCGGGTTCCGGTTCCAGTTCCGGGACCAGGTGCTGTCTGTAGAGCGTGTACCCATGCACTCTGTAGCAAACAGAGATAAACTCTGACTGCCAGGGTCCCTCAAGCTGCTGCTGAGGGAATTTGCAAGGATACCTGCCTCCAACTGAGCAAACAGACAAGGACTGAGGACTCTGAAAGACAGGCTCAGACTCTGCCCAAAAGTGAGGCCAGTCCAGCAGGCTCCAGCACCTGAATCCCTGCCAGGGAAAATTGTGTTCCAGCCGGGTTCGGGGTCTGGTTCTGGGACCAGGTGCTGTCTGTAGAGCATGTCCCCAAGAACTCTGTAGCAGACAGAAATAAACTATGACTGCCACAGTCCCCCCCAGCTGCTGCAGAGAGAATTTGCACGGCCACCCCGCCTACAATTGCTCAAGCAGAGAAGGATTGAAGACTTGAAATTCAGTCCCTTGCCCAGAGCAGAGGTAGACATTGAGCAGACCTTTTTTTCAGAGGTGACAGGAGACACACAAGTCCTAGTACCACATCTGACCAGGAGCCACCTAATTGTGAACCACAGAAGCCATGGGCAGACGCTAGTGCAAAAACTTACATAATAATATAAAGAACAACAAGGTAACTCCAGAAGAAAGTGGCAATCTTACAAATACAAGACCTGAACTGAGCAATGAAGAGGAAACAGAAGGAAGCAACACCAAAAATACCTTTATGATGATCATCAAATCTCTCAAAGAAGATATAAAAAACTGCCTTAAAGAAATAGAAGAAAATACAAACAAAAAAATGGAAGAGATAAACAAATCTATGAAAGAAAACCAAGAAAAAGTAAAGCAAAAAATTAAAGAAACATGCCAGGAACTAAAAACTGAAACAGAAGCAATAAAAACAGCACAAAAGGAGGCAAAGATGGAAATAGAAAACCTGAGGAAAAAACTGGAACCACAGATACAAGCATAACAAACAGAGTTCAAGAGATGGAAGATAGAATCTCTGAAGTGGAAGACTCAGTAGCTCAAATAGATATATCAGTCAAAGAAAATACTAAAACCAAAAAAGCCATAACTCAAAATATTCAGGAAATCTAGGACACCATGAAAAGTCCTAACTTGAGAATAATAGGAATAGAGGAAAGAGAAGAATACCAGATCAAAGGCACAGATAATGTTTTCAATAAAATCATAGAGAAAAACTTCCCTAACCTGAAGAAGGAAATGCCTATAAAGATACAAGAAGCTAACAGAACACCAAATAGATATGATCCTCCATAAAACTAAGCATGCCACATTATAATCAAGCCACAAAACATAGAGAACAAAGAAAAAAATTTAAGAACTGCAAAAGAAAAGGGCCAACTTACATATAAAGGCAGACCCATCAGAATAACACCTGACTATTCAATGGAAACAATGAAAGCTAGAAGGGCTTGGTCAGAAGTTATACAGACTCTAAAAGAACATGGCTGCCAAACTAGAATACTATACCCTGCAAAATTATCAATCAACATAGATGGAGTAAACAAGATATTTCAGGACAAAGTCAGACTGAAACAATATCTATCTACCAATCCAGCACTACAGAGAGTATTAGAGGGAAATCTCCAACCTAAGGACCCCAGATACACCCATGAAACCATAAACAATCAATAATTCCACAGAAGAATATTCCAGAGAAAGGAAATACAAACAAGTTACCACCCAAAATGGCAGAAAATATCAATCAATGGTCACTAATTTCCCTTAATATCAATGGACTCAACTCTCCTATAAAACGTCACACACTAACAAGATGGATACAACAACAAAAGCCATCCTTCTGTTGCCTACAGGAGACACCTCAACTGCAAAGACAGACACAGGCTTAGAGTAAAGGTTTTGGAAAAGATTTGCTAGTCAAATGGTCCTAAGAAAAAAGCAGGCATTGCCATCCTAATCTCTAGCAAAGGAGACTTTCAGCTAAAAGCAATTAAAAGGGACCAAGATTGTCATTACTTATTCATCACAGGAAAAATTGTTCATGATGAGATTTCAATCCTGAATATTTATGCCCCTAATATAAGAGCACCTACTTATGTAAAAGAAGCACTGCTAAAGCTCAAATCCCACATCAGTTCTTACACGCTAATAGTGGGAGACTTCAATACCCCTCTTTTAACCCTGGATAGGTCAACCAGACATGGACTCAACAGAGAAATAAGGAGTCTAAAACAGGTTATGATGTAAATGGATTTAATAGATATCTATAGAAGCTTCCAGCCAAACACAAAGGAATATACATATTTCTCAGCTCCTCATGGAACTTTCTCCAAAATTGACCACATAATTGGTCACAAAGCAAATATCAATAGATACAAAAAAATGGAAATAATTCCTTGTAACAAATCGTACCACAAGGACCTAAAGTTAGAAGTCAACAACATAAAAAATCAAAGAAAGATTCCAGGAACTAAAAATTGAATGAGAAACAGTAAAGAAGGCACAAAACAAGACAAAAGAAGAGACAGAAACTCAGAAGAAACCATCTGGAACTACAGATACAAGTATAACCAACAGAATCCAAAAGAGAAGAGAGAATCTCAGAAGTGGAAGATTCAAGAGTGGAAATAGATAAATCACAAGAAGATAGCACTATAACCAAAAAAGAAATAACACAAAATGTTTAGGAAATTTGGGACACCATGAAAAGTTCAAACCTGGGAATAATAGGAATAGAAGAAGGACAAGAATACCAACTCAAAGGCATAGATGATGTATTCAATAAATCATACAAGAAAACTTTCCCAACCTAAAGAAAGAAATGCATATAAAGGTATAAGAAGCTTACAGAACACCAAATAGATTAGACCTCCCCCAAAAAAGTCTTCTCGCCCCATAATAAACAAGCCACAAAATATAAAGAAGAAAAAAATGTTAAGAGCTACAAAGGAAAAGAGCCAACTTACCTATAGAGGCAGACCCATCAGAACAACACAAGACTATTCAATGGAAATAATGAAAACAAGAAGGTCCTGGTCAAAAGTTGTAAAGACACTAAATGACCATGGCTGCCAACCCAGACTTCTGTACCCAGCAAAACAAGCAGTCACCATAGATGGAGTAACAAAGATATTTCACCAAAAAGATAGATTGAAACAATACTTTTCCACAAATCCAACACTATAGAAAGCACTAGAGGGAAAATTATAACCTATAGGAACCCAGATAACCCCCCCAAAAAACACAAGTAATCAATAATCCCACAGAAGGAAAGCCCAAAGAAAGGAAAAACACACAAGTTACCAGCAAAAATAACAGGGAATAAAAATCAATGGTCATTAGTATCCCTTAATATCAATGGGCTCAATTTCCCTATAATTGAGCCTATAATAACCCAATAACCCTAACCCTAACACAATGGATATAAAAACAAAAGCCAACCTTTTGCTGCATATACGAAACACACATCAACTTCAAAGACAGACACAGCTCAGAGTAAAGGATTGGGAAAAGATTGTCCTATCCAATGGCCCCAAGAAACAAGCTGGTATTCCCATCCTAATATCTAACAAAGTAGATTTCAAGCCAAACTCAATTTTAAAAACACAGGACAGATATTACATATTCATCTCAGGAAAAATTAATCAAGATGAGATCTCAATCCTGAACATTTTTGCCCCTAATATAAGGGCAACTTTATATTTAAAAGAAACAAGACTAAAGCTTAAACCCTATATCAAATGTCACATTCTGATAGTGGGAGACTTCCATACCTCACTTTCACCTTCAGATAGGTCAACCAGGCAAAGACTTACCCAAGAAATAAAGGGTCTAACAGATGTTATAAGGCAAACAAATGTAATAAATATTTATAGAAGCTTCCAACTAAACAAAAAATTACATATTTCTCATCACCCCTGGAAACGTTTTTAAAATTGACCATATTCTTGGTCATAAAGCAAATATCAATAGATACAAATAAATGGGAATAAACACTTGTATCATATCAGACCACCATGGTCAAAAGTTAGAATTCAGCAACAACAAAAATCAAGGAAAACCTAGAAACTCAGATGGAAACTGAACATCTCTATATTGAACTACCACTGGGTAAGGGAGGAATAAAGAAAGAAATGAAAGACTTTCTAGAATTTAATGAAAATTCACAACATACCCAAACTTAGGGGACACAATGAAAACAGTCTTAAGAGGAAAATTACAGCATTAGATAAGAATAAATAGACAAAGAGAAATCTCACATATGAGATCTATCAATTGAGCTGAAGTCTTTAGAACAATTAGAAGCAAACTTACCTAGAAAGAGTAGACAGCAGGAAATTACAAAGGGCTAGAAGCAGTACAAAACAAACCAAGAGAACAATACAAAAAATCAATGAATCAAAAAGTTGGTTCTTTGAGAAATCCAACAAGATAGACAAACCCTTATCCAACCTAACCAAAAGGTACAGAGTATTCAAATTAACAGAATCAGAAATGAAAAGGGAGACATAATGACAAACACTCAGAAATCAGGAGAATTATTAACATATTTTGAAAATCTATACTCTACAAAAATTGAAAACCTAAAAGAAATGAACAGCTTTCTGTACAAGTACCAATTACCAAAATTAAATCAAGAACAAATTAAAGACATAAACAGACCTAAAACACCAAAGAAAATTGAAGCTGTTATTAAAAGTGTTCCAAATCAAAAAATCTCATGATCAGATGGTTTCAGTGCAGAATTCTACCAGACACTCAAAGAAGAACTAATACCAATACTCAACAAACTGTTCCATAGAGTAGAAACTGATTGAACACTGCAAAACTCTTTTTATGTTGCCACAATTACCCTGATACACAAGCCACTCAAAGATGCAACTAAGAAGGAGAATTACAGACCAATATTCCTCATGAACTTGATGCAAAAATATTCAACATAATTGTAGCAAATCATTTACAAAAACATATAAAAAAGTCATCCTCCATGATCAAGTAGGCTTCATTCCATAAATGTAGTAATGGTTCCACATATAAAAAAACTGTCAATGTTATTCATCATTTAAACAAATTGAAGGAAAAAATATCACATGATCATCTCTTTATATGCTGAAAAAGCCTATAACAAAGTCCAACAGCCCTTTATGACAGAAGCCCTGGAGAGAACAGGAATACAGGGAAAATATCTAAATATAATAAAGGCAATATACAAGAAGCTGATGGCAAACATCAAATAAAGTGGAGAGAAACTCAAAGCAATCAAACTAAAATAAGGACCTAGACAAGGCTGTCCCCTCTCTCTTTATCTATTCAATATATTTCTTGAAGACTTAGCCTAAGCAATAAGAGAAGGAAAGAAATTTAAGAAGATACAAATTAAAAAGGAAGAAGGGAAACTATCTTTATTTGCAGATGCTATGATAATATACATAAATGACCCACAAAAACTTACCAGGGAACTTCTACAACTGAGAAACACCTTCAGCAATGTAGCAGGATACAAGATTAATTGAAAAACAAATCCAGTAGCACTCCTATACCCTAAAGATAAATGGGCTTAAAAGAAATAAGGGAAATATAACAATTTACAATAGCTGCAAATAGCATTAAATACCTTGGGGTAACTATAACCAATGAAGTGACAGATCTGTTTGACAAACACTTTAAATCACTGAAAAAAAAATGAAGAGAATATCAGAAATAGAAAGATCTTCCATGCTTCTATATAGGTAGGATCAATAAAGTAAAAATAGCAATCATACCAAAACAATCTACATATTCAATGCAATTACCTTCAAAATTCCAACACAAATTTTTACAGACTTTCAAAGAACAATACTCAATTTCATCTGCAATAACAGAAAAATTAATATTGCCTAATCAATTTTGTTTAAAAATAAAACTTCAGGAGGCATCACCATACCTGACTTCAAGTTATACTATAGAGCTACAGTAATAAAAACAGCCTGGTACTGGCATAAAAACAGACTTGTGGATCAATGGAATCAAAAGGAAGACCCCAAATTTAACCCACACACCAATAAACACCTGATTTTTGACAAAGAAACCAAAAATATTCTTTGGAAAAACGATAGTATTTTCAACAAATCATGTTGCCATAACTGGATGGCAGTTTGTAGAAAAATGCAAATAGTTTGATCCAAACCTATCTCCTGGAATAAAACTCAAATCCAAGTGGATCAAGTACCTCATCATAAACCTAGCCACACTAAACTTAATAGAAAAGAAAGTGGGAAATACTCTCCAATGCATTGTCACTGGTGACCAGTTACTAAATATAACACCAGTAGCACAGATTTAAGAACAAATATCAATAAGTAGGATCTAGTGAAACTGAGAAGTTTCTGTAAAGCCAAGGACACAATCATTAAGAGAAAATGACAACCCACAAAATGGAAAATGATTTTCACCAACCCTACAAGTGAAAGAAGACTGATCTCTAAAATATATAGAGAACTCAAGAAACTAGAATCCCAAACCCTAAATAACAGAATTAGGAAGTGGGGTTCAGAACTAAAAAAGGATTTCTCAGCAGAAGAATTACAAATGGCTGACAGGCACTTAAAAAAATGTTCAACATCTTTAGCCATGGGCGTAATGCAAATTTTAACAATTTTGAAATAACACCATACACCTCTCAGATTGGCTAATATTAATAACATGAATGTTAGCTTATGTTGGAGAGAATATAGAGCTAGTGGAACACTCCTCCATTGGTGGTAGGAATTTAAACTTGTCCAGTCACTTTGAAATGCTGTATGGTGGTTTCTCCAAAAACTATAATCAATCTCCCCAAGGATTCATCAATACCACTGTTGGGAATATATCCTAAGTATGCACATTTGCATCTCAAAATCATTAGCTCAACTATATTCATTGGAGCATTATTCATGATAGCAAGAACCTAGAAACAACCTAGATGCCCATCAGCTGAGGAATGGATTAACAAACTGTGGTACTTCTATACAATGGAGTGCTATACATCACTAAGAAAAAATGGTATTCTAAAATTTGCAGGCAATTGGTGCCACTGACAGTTAGTGGGTCTTTTCAAATCAATTGATGTAGTCAAAATAACCTCCAACAGCCAAACTAACATACACAGTTCCTCAAGGAGACTCCCTTCTCAGTTAATTCTAGATAATGTTAATTTGATAACTAATCCTAAGTGTCTTTGCTACAATTCATCACATCCTACCTTCCCTATCTATTCTATCCATATTAATTTTTATCTTTACTAGCACCTAATAAATTCAGATTTCTGTAATTGGCACGATTTCATAAGCTTTCATTTCAGAAAATTATCTGTCATTCTGTCATTGATTATGTGTCATTTGATTAGATTATTGGTGTCTTCAGTCAACCTTGATCACACAGCACAGTCAATATAATCACATGACTTAATAATATAATGACTGCATCTCAGACACTTTTTTCCATTTAAATTCCAGAATTTAAATGTGTTGATAGTTTCAGCCAGTATAGCAAATGGAATGACAGGCCAGCAGTACTAACTTAGATCAATGTAGTTAGTTTTCAGTAACTAGTTAGTATCCAGTAAGACCTCAGTACCTGAAGTAAGGCTAACAGTACATGAAGAAGTAGGTACAAAGAGAAAAATGTTGTGCTTTAAGTATTTTTGAGTCATTAATAGTAAGAAGCAGTCATGTAGTCTTAATTTCAACTTCTTAATACTTCATAATACTTAATCAATGAGTCCTGGCTATAAAATATATATAGTCTTTATGAAGTTCTCTTTTTCATTCAGAATGAATGGAGATGAAAGTTCTAAGTAATTTTCCACACATATCTTGTGATTGTATATTTAGTTCTTCAATGTACAAGAAAAAACAACATACTACCCAACAGGCAGAACC
Source organism: Sigmodon hispidus (assembly GCA_004025045.1). Classification (NCBI taxonomy): domain Eukaryota; kingdom Metazoa; phylum Chordata; class Mammalia; order Rodentia; family Cricetidae; genus Sigmodon; species Sigmodon hispidus. Next base: position 41,988 of record PVIH01014597.1, on the reverse strand, counting down.
TTTACATATATCACTTAATATAGACACTGATGACAATTAGCATTTCCTTACATAGAAAAGAAGGCAAGCATGTGAAAGAAATTACAATAATGTTTAATGAAGGATAGAAAATGCAGAGGTACTGGCCCTCACCACCACTGTATTTCACCTTTTTTTGGTCCATGCAGAAGACTGCAGTCACAAAAAAAAATAAGATTGATTCATAAAAACCTTTCCCCAGGTAGAAGTTTCAAATGAAGCTGCAACACAAAATGTAGTTTCATGGGGTGAGTGAATTATAGCCCTTCTTGATAGGTAGCTATTGATTTAGTAAATGTTTTTATTTTTATTTTCTCTATGAATGAATACCATTGAAAGCAGCTCGATTCTAGCTACAAAGCATTCAAATTATACCATCTCAGAAGATTATAAGACTTCACATTCATAGCAGCTTGATTGTCTATTCCATCCAAAAGATGACATAGTGATAGCCTTATTTTATTGGCATTCTAAGTGAACTCAATCAGAAAAGGGTGGCAACTACCTTACATTACCAGCAATACCTGTCCAAGAGCAGAGAAATTAAACATTGATAATAGTAAGTGTCCTTTCATCTTACAGTAATTAAAAAAAATGGGACTAACATCATTAATAATGTGGCAGCTTCTAGAATCACCCAGTAGATAACGCCCTGGACATAGTGGTAGAATTTTTAGGTTATGTTAATTTAGTTGAGAAGGTCAACCTTTACTCTGGGTGGTATTGTTTTATGAGTTGTTATTTCAGACTGAGTAAAATGAACTAAGTTTTGGATTAGGTAAGTGAAATCAGTTGGTAACTTGCTTGCCTTGCAAGCATGAGTATTTGATCTGAACTCTAGAACTAAAACAACAATGTCATGCGGTAGTGTGTGCCTGTCATTTTAATACTATAGAAGCAATGACAGATAAATTTTGCACCAATTTGTAAGCCAAACTAATCTTCATACAAAGTCTTAAGTCATTGTAAGACTCTGTCAATGTAGAATGAAAAAAAAAATCAAAGTAGATGGCTTCCAAAAAATGTTATCTGAGGTTGTCTTTTGCCTTGCACATGCATGGGCACATGCAGACATGGGAAAACATCCCACAAAGAAAACAGTATTGATTTCTGCTCTTTCTTTAGATCATGACTATGAATTAAATGTAAAGAGCTATTTCAATCTCTTATTGTTATGTCTCTTTTGTTGTAATATGTAGTGGAATTTTGTTCTGTTATATTGTAAATAATTGTCCTGCCTACTGGTTTAATAAAAATGCTGATTGGCCAAAGTCAGACAGGAAGTGTGGGTGGGGCTACCATACTAAGAAAACTCTGTGAACAGGAAGAACAGATCAGAGATACCAGAGAAAGCCAGATGAGTTGACAGCAGAAGCAGAGGAAAGAAGCTGAAATGCTGCTCTGAGAAAAAGTACCAAGCCACATGGCTAGATAGGATGAAAATTATGGGTTTTTGCATGTATTATTTATCTTTCCATATTTGGCTGATTTTATTTAAAAGCAGTGTCTTCCTAGTACATTCAGTTTTACAGATGTAAAACTTTGCTTATTTTTCTATTTATATAATATTCCACTTCATATATATGTATACTGCATTTCATATAAAATCTGTATATATACACACATATACATTTTCATTTCCATTTGTCCATCCATAGACTTTCACATTGTTTGTATTTCATATCTTCGGCATTGTGAGTTCTACCAAAATAAACATAGAAGGTAGATATATTTCTGAAAAAAATCATAGATTAGCATCTATAAAGGCTCCTTGTCATATGACTGAAAGACCTAATATCCTACTCTACAGATACTTGTTCAGACATGTTCACTAATGCTCTATTCATAATAGTTAGGTAATTTAGGCAACATAAACATCCTTCTACCAATGAAAGGTAATCAAAACTACAAATATATCATGAACTACTCTTCACTTGTAAAGAAAACTAAAGCCAAGCATTTTGTTAGTAAATGAATGGAATTACAAAAGATCATTCTCACTGAGTGAGATAACTCAGATCCTGAAAAAGCAAATGTTGCATGTTCTCTTCCACCTGAGGTTTCCAACTCCAAATTTTCAGGTGTAATTTCATATACTATAGTAAATTCAGAAACCAGAAAATGAATTGTCACCATTGGCAAGATAGACAGGTTTGGGAAAAAATAGTAAATGGAATAATAGAGTACGTGCTATTTGATCAGAAAAAATGAGAAAGAAGAGACTTTTACCTAAGGTTGGGGGATAGAAATACAGAAGAAGGAGGGGATGGTAAAACAACAGTAAGCATTCTGAAAAAGTAATAAGGAATCATGTTATTAACTATCAACCTGGAAAAGCTATAATAATCATGTCTGTCTATAAATGTAAGTAAATATTTAAATGAATTTTGCTCAACTGAGCTGACAATTCTGCCTCCAAGAGCCAGAGAATTCCTAACAAAACCCCAAGGTCATGTTTGAGAAGCCTGCTTTTAAGTTGTTCACCACGGTTGTTCAAAGGATTTCAAAATATTACACACTATTACTATTGCCCTTGTTTGATCCCAAGAGGTAAGTTTCTATTTCTGAAGGTACCACATTCTTCAAGATGCAGGGACCATGCAACCCTTCAAATATAATGTATTAACAATATATATTTATATATAAATGTTTATATATATGCACGTAACAATAATCACTGCAAAAGGATACAATTAATTTAAAAGTGTACAAAAAAGGCTATAAAAGAGGTTTTGAGAGAAAGAAAGGGGTAAAATTATGGAAATTATATGTTATAACATAATCCCCCCAAAAATAATAGATATTTTTTTAAAAAAAATCATGGGTTAGTTTAAGAGTAAAGAGTTAGCATGTTATATGTTTGGACCATAGGCTGATCAGCATAAAATTAATGTAACAATCTGTGTGTAGCACTGCAAGACTGCTGGAATGCAGAATATCAGGTTAGAACCTCAGGAATAGGCCCCAAAGTCTGGGCCAGAAACCTCCTTCTACAATGATAGACTATATTCTCTAACTGGGAACTCAAATATATTTTTTCCTCTGTAAGTTGTTAGGAGTAGAGCAGCCATGGTAACCTGGGTTAGTACACAACAGGTTCTGGCTTTGGTTAATGTTGAGTCAATCAAAAGAGAAACTGGTAGAATGATTCATTGCTTCAGTTTCATCATGTCAGAGTATCTTTTTGTTCTTATTAAAAGAGGGACTCTAGGTATAGATGTGTTCTCCTTAAACTCAATTCTTCTGCCCAAGCAATGACATGTAGAATTATTGGATAAAAGGTAATGTTATTTATAAGGATTAAGGAAGAATGTTTAAATAAACTCATGTATAAATAATTCTTAGAAAACTATGCTTTAATAATTTATGTTCTTAAACATTTCTACGCAAGTTTTTTTTTCTTCTCTAAAGCAACTATGTCACAGCTAAGGATACAAAAATAGCCTAAGGATAAAAGTTTACAAAGGAAAGGATCTTATTTAAAGGAATGTAACAATGGGATATTTGCTCATATAAACAAAATGGAAATTTTACTTTATATTCTGAGTCAGCTGCTGCAACCAGCTTCAGAAACTAAGTTCACAAGGAACATTCTCACAATGACTTTTTATTTCTTTCAAATTGTTTCAACTCTAAAACTTCTAGTAGGGTTATTGAGATTGTTCACAAGAAACAGAAATTTGTGGACTAAGAGATGGAAAACCTGAGTTCGATGCCTGGGACCCTCTGAGTGGTAGACAGAAGTCACACCCAGAAGTTTTTCAACTGACCACTTTACACAAGGCAGAAAGTGTGATCCACAATAATAATAATAATAATAATGATATTTTAAAACCACTTATAAAATATGGTTATACTATAATTTTATATTATTCAAACTAATTTAAAAAGTGAAGACAGAAAATCTTCCTGATGCAGACATTAAAATAATTTAAGTATGCACTTGTACTTCCAAAAAGAATAAAAGAGGCACTTTAAACTAAAAGGGATTTCCAAATGAAAACATTGTAATTTTAGAAAAACAGCAAGACCACAAAACTATGCTGTATTTCTTTGAATGTAAGAGATTTTAAGTAACTTTATATAGCTGTAATAATTTAAGCTAATACATAATACAGATATACATAGATATACACTTTAAGACTATGCTAATATACTGTAAGACTGTTGAATTTCATTGTAATTATCATTATAAAAATAATTGATGGTGCATATAATTAAATAGGAAATGAAGATTAAATTTGAGTAAATAAAGTTATACTTTTCTAAGATTTTCATTAGGTTTAAGAAATTATTAAGTATATTTGAAAATAAGATTAGCATGATATTCATGTCTTCACCTTGAGAGCTGTTAAATTCAGTGAAAATTTCTGTTATGATAGAATTTTCTACAGGAGAAATATATTTATTGTGATGTAAAATTTCAAATAAAAAAGTTCTATATAATCTCTGACTAACATACAATTGAAATTGTGGCGAGCCACAATTTTAAACTTTTAAAATATATGAAAAAACACATTAAATAAGACTATAAACTAACAAACTTTGTTAGTAAACAGTTGCCTATAAGACACAATAGAAGATAATGGAGAATTAATGACTGAAGCAGTGATGGTAGATTTCTAGTAGACCCGAAGCTTCCTTCATAAACTTCACAAACTGCTTCTTTTAGTTCTTATTTGTTGATGCATGGTAGATATGCATGGTTGTAGAATATAATGGAATATCGTAAAAACTGTGCACTTCATGGTCATTATCATGATACTACCCTTAAACACAATTTTTTTCCTATGAGAATATTGAAAAATATTTTATTAAACATTGTGCAATATTAGTACATTGTAGTTAACTTTAATCATTTTATTGTGAAAATGAACACCAGAACATGTCACACTTATCTGAAATGCTATACAGTAGACATTCTCTTTTCATCTACTCTAGATTATCCACAGCTCTTAAAAAACACTATTTTAGTTAATCTTGTATCCTGCTTCATTGCTAAATGTGTTTTTTAGCTATAGAAGTTTTCTGATAGTATTTTATGGGTTACTTAGGCATACAATCATATTATCTGCAAATAGAGACAGTTTTACTTTGTCTTTTCCAATTTGTATGCCCTTAATCTCCTTTTGTTCTCTTATTGCTTTAACTAAAACTTCAAGAATTATGCTGAATAGATAAGGGAAGAAGTGGCAATGTTGTTTAGTTTCTGATTTTAGTGGGATTGCTTTGAGGTTTTCTTCATTTAGTTTGGTGTTGACCGTTGGCTTATTGTAAATTGCCTTTTTTATATTTAGGTATTCTCCCTGTATTCCTGACCTCTCCAGGACTTTTATCATAAAGGGGTGTTAGACTTTATCAAAGGCTTTTTCAGCATCTAAGGATATGATCATGTTTTTCTTTCAGTTTGTTTATATGATGGATGAGATGTACAGTTTTTCATATATTTAGCCATCCCAACATTTCTGGGATGAAGCTTACCTGATTGTGGTGGATGATTTCTTTATATGTTGTTGTATTCAGTTTGCTAGATATTTGTTGACAATTATTGCATCAATGTCCATGAAAGAAATTAGTCTGTAATACTCCTTCTTTGTTGCATCTTTGAGGGGCTTAGGTATCATGGTTATTGTGGTGTCATAAAAAGAGTTTGACAATATTCCTGCAGTTTCTACTGCATGGAATATTTTAAGGAGTATTGGTATTACTTTTTTTTGAGAGTCTGCTAGAATTCTGCACTGAAACCATCTGGGGCTCAGGAGGCATCACCATCCCCAACTTCAAGTTATACTGTAGACCTACAGTAATAAAAAATAGTCTGGGACTGGCATAAAAAAAGACTTGTGGATCAAGGGAATTGAAGACTTCAACATTAACCCACACACCTATGAACACCTGATCTTTGACAAAGAGACCCAAAATACTCAATGGAAAAAAAGATATTATCTTCAACAAATGATATGGCATAACTGGATGGCAGTGTGTAAAAAAATGCAAATTGATACAATCCTATCACCCTTAATAAAATTAAAATCTAAGTAGATCAAGGACCTCAACATAACCTAGCCACACTAAACTTGATAGAAAAGAAAGTGGGAAATACCCTTTAACAAACTGGCACAGGTGACCACTCTCTAAATATGACACCAGTAGCATAGACACTAAGAATAGCAATCAACAAGTGGGACCTCCTGAAACTGAGAAGCTTCTGTAAATCCAAGGACATAGTAAATAAGACAAAACAACAGTCTACAGAATGGGAAAAGATTTTCACCAATCCTACAAGTAACAGTGGACTGATCTCTAACATACATAGAGAATTCAAGAAACTAGAGCCCAAAGCGCTAAATGACCCAATTAAAAAATGAGGTTCAGAACTAAAAAAGGAATTTCCAGCAGAAAAATTACGAATGGCTGTAAGGCACTTGAAAAGTCCTCAATATCTTTAGCCTTCAGAAAAATACAAATCAAAACAAATTTGAGATACAACCTCACACCTTTTAGAATGGCTAATATTAACAACACAGATGACAGCCTACGTTGGAGAGGTTATGGAGCAAGGGGTTAGGGTTAGGGTTAGGCCTCTATTGTTCATGGGAGTGTAAGCTTGTTCAGTCACTCTGGAATGCAGTATGACAGTTTCTTAGAAAACTGGGAATCAATCTCTCCTAATATCCAGCAATACCACTATTGGGCGTATACACTAAAGATGTACATTCACACTCCGCAAGCATCAGCTCAACTATGTTCATAGCAGCATCATTCATAAAAACAAGAACCTGAAAACAACTTAGATGTCCTCAACTGAAGAATGGATTAACAAACTGTGGTACATCTACACAATGGAGTACTACTCAGCAGTAAGAAAAAAATGATATCCAAAAATTTGCAGACAAATGAATGGATTTGGAGAATATCTTCCTAAACAAGGTCTCAACCCAGAAAGATAAGCAGGGGATGTACTCACTCATTAGTGGATTTTAAACAAAAAGCAAAGAACATCCTATCATCAAAGCTGCAAACTACAGGCAATGAACAGCTTGAGATTTGAAGCACCTCACACTGGCACCTTGGAGCCTATTTCCTCCAGAGGAACACCTAACCCAGCCTTAATATTAGGATGAGGAAATCAAGCTTGAGTAGACTCGATGCTGAACTAATCCACCCTAGGACCTCTTACCCTTTCTGGGGAAGGTATGGGGGAATGAGGGAGAAGAAAGATTCCCAGGAGTGGTCGGGAGATAAAAAGTGAGACTTTATTCAATAAAAATAAAACACTATTTTCTGGTCAACTTCTTTGAGATAATGATTTTTATTGCATATATTATATCCATGACTTTTAATAATTGTCGAGTTGCAAATGATTGTCTAACTTCACTGAATATAAAGCCTTAAGGAGCTGTTTGATTTATTGCATGTTAACTATATATCAATTTTTAAAGTTACAATTTAAAGAACTTGGCAAATAAAATAATTCAGATAGTAAAGATTTTACTTGGACTCATATGGCCCTAGAGCTCCAGATTTCACTAAAAGCATTGGTGATTTTTGTCTGGCCTTCAATGCATCTACACATATGATTGAACTCATAAATTCAATCATGCATAAGGACACACACACATACACACACCCCGCAGTGTGGTGCAAATTGTATAGGAACATAATGTGCTTATCTGTGAGAACAGATAAGCAGTAGGATGGAGCAAAAGAGAAGCAGTTATCCCAAGTGAAACAGAGAAGTTATTGCCCTTCCATGAAAGCACTGGGTTAGAAGTCTAGAGCCTGTAACACTATTAAAAGATGCACAGTACAAGGGAAGATGAGCTTGTGCTTCTCCTAGGATGGTATAAGTGAAATTCCCTTGGACCTATGCAGACCTAAATTATTTTTCCCTAACTAAGATAATTCATGTACCTAGTAAACTGTTTTATGTAGAACACCACAAACTGAAAGTTTTGACACCACAGTTCCAGGCATTTCAGTGCCCCATATAAGATTACTTTCTGACAAATATCAGAGATAGGAAATTACCTTAAGTATGTACAATTTGATATTTTTTTAATAGCAGCTGATACATACAGGCTTTACCCCACACATTGAAAGCAGATATTTATATAATTAGAGGCAGTCTTTATATAGAGAGACAATAACATCTTCTCAGGGTTGCTGAAGTCTGTTTGAGCTTTAATGAGGTAGGTTTGAGGCTGGGAATTGGGAATAAGCTTCAGTAGGTAAGAATGCTTGCTACTCATGTGTCAGCACTGGAGCTCGATGCCCAGAAACATGTGAAAGGAAGGTGTGGCCATGGATGTCTCCAATAAAAGCACCATGAGGAAGGGGCAGAGACGAGATTTCTAAGGTTTATTGGTCACAAGCCTAGTTCTAGGCTCTGTGTGAAATGATGCCTAGAAGAAGCAACATACAAAGTGATAAAGCAGGACATGTGTCCCATATTTTTAATGTGTGATGTGCAAGAACTTGCACACGTATACACTTCCAGTCTCTTTCACACACATGTGGAGACTAGTTAAAGGCTATATGGTAAAAGGTGGCCAGATATGAATTAGTTGTGCTAGGAAAGTCCAGGTACATGATGTTTTGATATCAGCTGATTTGTAACTGTGCAGGCCCAGAAAAGGAAGGGTTCAGATAAAACAGAGGCAATAGGCTCATATGTTTGCATTTTTAGTCTTCAGTTGATAAACTTCTTAGGAAGGAGTAAGAAGTTTTGCCTTCTCTGAGGTCTATGGCTTTATTGGAGGAGTTGTGTCAAGGCGAGTAGGCTTTGAGGTTTCAGAGTCTATGCCAGACTGAGTATCTCTCTGTTCTCTCTCTCTCTCTCTCTCTCTCTCTCTCTCTCTCTCTCTCTCTCTCTCTCTCTCTCTTTCTTTCTCTCTCTCCTGCTCTCTACCCCACTCCTATTTGTTGCCTGTGGATCAGGATAGTAAGTTCTCAGTGACTACACCAGCCCCTATCTGTCTGTTTCCCACCATAATGATCATGGCCTAACCCTTTGAAACTATAAGTAAGTCCATTCTCCAGTTAAATGCTTTCTTTTACAAGAATTGCCCTAGTTGTGGGGTCTTAAAACAGCAGCAGAATAAATAGTAACAAAGAGATATATCAGCATTTCCCACTTCCGGCTTTACCAAATGACTCTGAATTGTGCTGAAAGACTTTCCTGTTTTGTGTCTCTGTGAATTGATCTCAATTCTACTCCATGCTGATCTGTAACTTGCCACTTTACCCCTTAGGAATCTAATATATTGTCCCCCCTTTTCCTCTTCTCCTAATGTCTTTTCAGCAAGGGAAAATGTTCACTGTGATACAAGTCCTAATCCATTTTAATTATTTTAAAAGATTATGTCCCTACAGTTGCACTAGAATTATAAATCACTCTACTTTCCAGATAAGGAAATTGAGGCTTCAAGAATGCAATTGGCTCACAGCAGGCCAAACAGATTGTTAAAGGTAGAACGTACTGAGGAAATAGCCATTCTATTTTTGCATCATTACTCCCTTTTTTCACTTTAACTTTGACATTTTTTTATGGGAAACCAAAGAAAGAAAGAGAATCCTTCTATGTCCCTTTCCGAAATATAACTCCCACAGTTTATCATTACCTTCTAATTTCCCTTTGCCGCCTATAATTACTCTCCTTAGTAACTGCATTATTTAAGTCTATTAAATATTTAGGAGTGCTGTGTGAGCAATATCACACAAAATAAAGTTTTATTAGCCACAGGATGCAGGTTCACACATAAATTATGTGCAAAGACAGTTGCAGCATGAAGAGAAAGATTATAACCCTAGGGCTGTTAGTCATCAGCCTGCACTTCCTCTCTACAGCTTGTTCCTCTCAGACTTGGGTCCTGCCATGGTGAGTTATGTCCTGAAAGGCTCAAAGCAAAATAATTTCACTTCTATTTCTTCCTGGTGACAAAGTCAGTGATAGTTTGAGAGTGACATCACTGTGTCAGCACCCAAGGATTCACTTTTCTCACAAGATGAAAAGATCAAGAATCTCTTGAGTGCTTTTGTTTTCATCTACAAAAACCCCTCCCAGTTCTAGGGTAGGGGAGCCTAACTTGTGGACCAGGTAGTAAAATTGGCAAATAGCAGAATTAGAATTTTACACTTCCTCTTGGTTAGTTAACTGGGGTTTATTCATTGCCTTAAAGGCCTGAATTTTTCTCTTTTGTATCAACTATTTCAGGTTCAGGACAAGGTTACTTTCGTCAGAAAGAGCAGATCTGTTGCTATTCCCTGCATGAACATTAGCAGAAATTCTGGATGTCTCTGATACTTTCATTTAATGTCCTTCACATGTCTGTTTTTATGTATTGACTGTACATAATACACAGTAAAAATGTGGCTACACATTCATTTCTTTAAAATATATGTTTAAATACTTTTAGAGAATTGTATACATGCATGTGCTGTATATTGATTATATTCTCCCATGACTTCACTCCATATTTCTCCTGGACAAGGTTTTCAACTCCCAATTCTATGTTCTCATGACCCACCAGGTCCAATTTGTGCTGCCCACATACTCTTGTACTTCTTGAATTTATTTGTTCTTATAATAGAAACCAGGAGCCAGATATTGGGGGAAAGCTTGAAGATCAGCGAAACAGAAAAATAAGTCACAGCCCCTTCTCACCTAGCCAACACCTCAGCCTGTCTCCATGAATCCTCAGACTGAATCCCTCTTTGTGCTCACCCTAATGCTAGCACAGGCACAGAGCTGAAGTTTTGCCTCCCTTTTCTCTGCCCAGCTATCTCACTTCCTTATTCAAATTTCCTAGTGCTAGAATTAAAGGTGCCTGTCATCACCACCTAGCTTGTTAGACTTTAAACTCACATTGATCCAGATGGATCCCTACCTCCTGAGTACTGTAGTTAAGGTGTGGGTCACCAATTCTGACCTTCACAGCTAAATCTGAATGTGGATTGGCTCTCCTCTGATTTTTCAGATGGACTTTATTACATATACAATATGTTACCACACTCTTGCCTGTGTGAGACATACACTGGGAGAGCATGGTAAACCTAACAGAAGGCACATCCTTAAAGAAATGGACTCTTCCTTCTCCCAGAAACCATCATCTTTCAGTGGGAGTTCATGGTCCTATCACATCTAAAAGATACTATTCTCCACAAGTCCTCCACCATTCCTGCCTCTTACAGTTTCTCCACTACATCTTCCACAGTGGTCCTTGAGCCTTGTGGGAAAGGATACAGATGCTTTCTTTATGACTGAGTACTACACACACACACACACACACACACACACACACACACACACTTTGTCTCTGTATTTTGTACACATATGAATTACTAAATTAACTTTTGTCTACTGCACAAAGAAGAAATTTGATGATGTCTGAACTGTATTAATCTATAAATATAGGAGTTTATAGTAAAGTGGCATAATATGCCCATTTAGCAAAATAACTCTCCAGCTATATCCATTCATTTTGATTTTAGTAATATATGTCTGTGCATATGGGTTTGTGGGCATGCTTAACATTGATTTTATGTGTGGAGGCCCTAAGTCAACAAAAGATGTTTTCTTCAATACTTCTGCAATTTTTTAAACTCATCTTTTGAAGCTAGAATTAACTCTTTTCCTGGTAGTCTTGCTTTCATGAGAGTCTCAAGGAGTCTCCTGTCTTCAAATGTGGGGCACAGATTTACACAAACATGCAGAATACAAAATTCAATTTTAGCAAATTCTTTCTGGAGGTATTTTGATGCTGCATATTATTTGAACAAGATTAAGCAATGTGAAAAAATAAGGTGCAAAATTTTTTGATCATTGCTGAGCTGATAATAATAAAATGAAGACACCAATCCAGTAAATTTGTTTCATGCAGTGATACCAAGCACAGAGAATTTAATATGTGTTTTTTTCCCATTTGAATGCTTTACAAATGAACATGTGACTGAATGAGGTGACAAGATTAATCTTCATTCCTGAATGGGAAATAAATTAACATTGATAAAAGAGCTAGAAGAGATAGCCTTCCCAGCTTAAGAACCAGGGCTGGAGCCTAGTACCCTCATGAATAAGTCATAAAATATGCCTATAATTCCTGGAATGAAGAGGCACCACACAGAACCTGATGTTCAGAGTCCACCTACCATATTCTGATGGAAAGTTCTAGGTCATCTTGAGAAATGCTATGTCATGAACAAAGTGGTAATTACCATCGGAGTGACAAAATAGGTTGATCATTAGCCTTCACACATGTGACACATGTACACACACATCTGTGAACATATAAACCCACATACATGTGAATATGTACACATAATTGAGCAACACACACAATTAGTAAACAGAGGAGTAAAATCATCATGGAAATAAATAATAGCAGGGTGGTCACATCTATTGTATAGACAGGATAATGTCCCCTAACGTCTAGTTCTTAGTCTTTGACTTTTACATGTGATTTTTCAAGACATAAAGAATTTGGCAGAGATGATTACAGTTTGTGACTGCTTAAGGTGATTAAGCAACCCCTGAACTGTTCTTGTGGGCCTCATCTAATGACTTGAATCCTTCAAAGTGGAGATACTTTCTGGATGGCAGTCAGTGAATGATGTGATCATGATAAAGTGTAGGCATGGCAGCTTGAGAAGAGTGCCACCAGCTGGCTTAAAGATGGTGGAAAGGACCATAAGCCAAGGAATATTGGCAAGCTCTAAAAGCTGAAGAAGTGAGCAAGCTGGCTGTCCTTTGAAGTCTGAAGATAAAAACACATTTCCTCAGATGTGAATTTATGTCCCTGAGACTTGTAACACTCTTTGGTTTTGCAAACTTGTAAGCTAACATGTGTATTGATAAAAGCAATCAGTTATTGGCTATAACAACAGCAAATAGAAATAAACACTGTTGGTAGGGAGCTACCAAGTTGATAGAGTTACAGGCACAGGAGCATCATTGTGCCCCACCCCACCCTGATTGTTTTTGTTTGGTAACTTGTATTAATTTTCTTTCGGAAGGCTCCTGTAACTCAGTAGACACTCAAACCTATTGAAAGTGCTTGAAGTAAATATACAACAAAGATTTATTGTACAGTGTACCCCTCTTTCCCTGGAAACACAATCCCTTTGTGAATGAAGAATGCTATGTGGAGATCCCAGTGGGACCAGGGTAACATTTTAATTTGGGAAACTATAGGTTTAAAAATCAATCCTTTCATATCAATTGAATGCTTGGAAGCATTACTCATGCTAAAAGTAAGAAACAAAATCTTTTATGAATAATGCATTAAAATAAGAATAAGGATATTTTGTAGTTGGTATGTTTAAGAAATTAAGTTTGCAATATCTCTCATTTTGCACAAAGCACATGATATTTGCTTCCTTTCTTTCTTTAAATTTTATTGATGATTGTGTTTATTTATTTACTCATTTATTTATTTATTTATTTATTTATTTATTTATTTATTTATTTTGCACTGGCTACACATATACTTATTCTTTTTTTTTTATACTGTATCTTAAAATGCTAAAATTTAAGAGGATAACTAATCCTTTGGCAAGTGGATAAATTTATATGCCAGAAACTAATAATCTGGATTCAGAAATCCACATCTCAGTGTAACAGCAAATATTGAATAGTCTTACATTATAGTATGTAAATATGTTTTGTGTTACTGTTACAATATATCTGGGGAGAGCAACTCAGAAATTAGGGTCTTATTTTGTATCACTGTTCCAAGTAACCCACTGTGGTCAGGAAGGTCATGATGGCAGAAGTTAGAAACTTCTGATCATATCTCAGTGTTCCAAGTTCACCACTGTGGTTGGGTAGGTCATAGAAGAAGATAGAAATAGCTGGTCACATTGTATCTTTAGTCAATAATGAGCAGTGAAGCTCAGCTCACTGTTTCCTTCTTACACAGCCTAGTCTATGACTCCTGGACATGCAATGGGACAACATTTAGGGTGAGTCTCTCTCCTCTGTTAACCTAATCAAGATAATCCATCAGATGTGTCCTGAGAATGATGGAATTCTAGGTCTGGGCAAGTTGATAATGAAAATAAATAGTCAGAAACTTTTAGTTTCATGGTTTAGATTCCATCATTCCTGGGAAGTAATGGCAATTAATATAAAGCAGCTTGTCAATTGCATACAGTCAAAAGCAGAGAGAGATGAACGCCCATTTCCACATGTGATCACTCTGTTTTCAGCACTCACATGGTAGCTCACAATTGCCGGTAAATTCCATTTTTAGTGGTGCCCTTTTCTGTCCTCTCTGCACAGACATGCATGCATAAAATTACTTATACACATTAAGTAAATAAATAAAAATGTAAATGTAAATAGAGACTTTTAATTTCTCTTAACTAATCACTTGTTGTGACCATACTCTGTGATTTAAACTCTTTTTTGGATTATTTGCTTGTTTGTTTATTTATTTGTTTGTTTGTTTTGCAAGACAGAGTTTCTCTGCTTTGGTTATCTTGGAACTCACTTTTGAGACCATGTGCCCCAAACTCACAGAGATCTGCCTATCTCAGTCTGCTGAGTGCTGAGACTGAGGTGTGTGCCACAACTGCTGGGCTGTGATTTCAACATCAAGTCACCTTGTTTTAGTTATTATAGCTTTTACCTATTCATGAAATAAAAAAATAAGTACATTTTTGTAGTTGATTATTAAATTGTATTCATTGCCACTATCATTATCTTAACTGAACATTTGGAGCTTTGCATGCCAACACACACAGACACACACACACATACACACACACACACACACATATATATATATATAAAATATATCTTCCTTTCTTTCTTTCTTTCCGCTACTCTTCTTTTTTGACAGTTTCAGGTTTAAGAAAAAGTAGAATTCAAAGGACAGAACATGTAGCTCCCTCATATTCTTTTCCCTGTTTCTCCAAATAGGACCATCTATAAGAAGCTATGAGCCCTTATAATAGAAAAAGAGGAGACACAATAGCCCAAGTATAAAGGTTTTTTTTTTTTGCATTTTGAATTTCTTTTTAATAAAATTGTCCTTTTCCCATTTACCAAATATTATTAGTGGCAGCAAAAGGAATGTTGGGTCAGATTTATAATAAATTAGGATTTTCTTTATTTTACAGGCCACAATAAGAAAGTCAAATGTGACTTTAGTAGAATCACTGGCAATCCTGCCCCTCTACCTGCTTCAGTCAAGAGTCAAATGGAACTCTTACATTCCAGTGTTGTGTAGCAATTTCTCCTGAATTAAAATGTTCTCTCTTGGACATAGGACAAAGACGATGAGACTAACGGGGTGGGAGGGGTGAGAAGGTGGGGGGTAGCTAAAACTTAGGAAAATCACATGGCCCCTCTGTCCACAAAGTTATATAAGCAGTAAGAGCTACTGAGGAAAAGTCTCCATCCTGACCTGATCTGCAAGCTGCAAGGGTGCATGAGGTGGGGCTCCTTCCCAGTGATGCCACTGCCTATAAGCTATCTGGGCTTATACCAGAAACTCTGACTCGTACTCCTGGAAGAGGCCCGGATAAGCTTCTTGATTCACCAAATTAGACTTTGGTGGAATCTTTTCTTTGGTTTCACTGGTGGCCGATGTGGACTGAAGAAGGGTTTGTTCAGGGGAAAAAAAAATAATTTGCTTGTAATAGCAAGAAAAAATACAGGAAGAAGAAAAGTTTGATATGCTCCAAAGATGATCAAGATAAAGACTACAATTCAAGGAAAAAATGAAGGAGATTCTCCATTTTAAACTATGTTTTTATTTTAATCCTGGATCACCCATGAAGCTATGTTGGCTAAAAATGGAATTTATTAAGAAGATTATACTGCTCCTGCAGTTCATATCATGTCATTGTCATCTTTCTGTGTCTAAATACTTAATTACTAATTAAGTCTGAAATCTCTTGAACTTCTGCATAAAACAAACACTATGGTGGTAGTGGTGGTGACTGATGATGTTGGGGGATTGATGATGGTGTGTGGGGAGGGTTAATGGTGATGATGTTGATGGTGATGGTACAGGTATGTGGTCTGAGCACTCAGGAAGCTGTGAAAGAAGGAGCCCAGCTTGGTCTTGCAAAGTAAGGACTTGTCTCAAAAATACTTAACAAATTTATTACAGGGACTTCTGCAGTGTCCAAAGTGAGGACCAGTCTCAGCTCCATTCTTGGGATTCTCTGAATTCATTCTGGGATCTTATACCATGCCAAACCTTAGGAAAATATTGAAGACAGTCATGTGCCTCTGCCTTGTTACTGAGGAACATTGTTCATTTGGCATCTTTAGATTGGTAAGCTCTCTGTGGGTTCTGTGGTACCCTTTGTACATAGAGATCTCTTCTAATATTTGTAGCCTCAGGCCTAGCTCTATAAAATTTTCAATGACTTTCTTTGAATTGGTACTGTGTTTCCATTTTTCTATAGTCTTTTATCCCCAGCACTGTTTTATGCCTTCAAAATATATCTCATTTACTCTCACATGTAGTGGGTATCTCTATACCTGTTTTAGAACAAAGATCAGAGGAAGTTGTGAAGCTACTTTATATCATAAGTTACAGAGACAAAACTCACTCCCTGCCGTATAAAGGTTTCATAGACACCTTTAGGCCAATAAAGAAAGTAATCAAAGGACAATCACAAAGGAGGACACACTAAAGTATAACAAAACTCCAAATACACTTTATGCCTACAATATTCACAGAACTGTGGGCACCTTCTCTGCTAAAGAAGTCTGTAATGCTTGATACCCTTTCACCAGGTGCTGAGATGTGGTTCTGTCTTCTTCTAAATTATAGGGGGGGCGGAAAGCCCACTTTTTATCTAGTATCCCATGTTACTGGAGCACATTGACTATAATTGATATGCAATTGATATGATATGATATAACTCCTTGTTTTGCATAATTCATGGAATTCAATACACATAAAATGAGTTTGGGTCATTATAATTTTGTGAATATGCTTTTTATTCCACCTGTGTATACTTCCTTCCATCCCCAGTGTTTCCATAAGCAGGAGTCTCTTTATTGTTTCGATAGTTCAGCTTTTGCTAGTGTTGGTCACAGACAGATGTACAGATAAATAGGTAGATAAATAATAGATAGATACTTATCTACATAGTTAGAAACTATAGATCTTATATTTAAGCTTTTTTCTCGTTTTTTTCTATGGATTAATAGCTTACCCTAGGTTCTAGTCTCACTATCTTAATTCTTGAAATAGAATAAACTGTGGTTCCTTTGCCTCAGAGCAAGTTCTCTGACAATTACGTGGCTGTATTCTCAGTCTCCCTGTTCATCCTAACTTCTGAGAGAAGTACATATTTCCTAACATTAAGTCTCTAATTTCTTTATCTTACCTGATTTTCCTCTTAGACCCTAAGTAGGAAAACTTAACCCACAGTTTTTCTAAGCTATTTGTGTCTAATTGATACTGTAGAAATTGGACTAAGTACTTTTCTCTTGGAAAAGATTTTTAGAGATTATCAGATGAGAAGAGACTCTCTGGAGCATTTCTAGTAGCATTTATTCCATTTCCCCCAAAAGGACCCAGCACTTTCTTGTCTTCCCACCTCCTGTAGATTTCAGCAGCCCTCCTCCAGGACTGATTATTTACTTTGTCAAATTTCATTGACACCAGACATGAGAGAAATGCAAAGAGTTTGTTTGACTGGACATCAGGAAGATATTCTTTTTCTACTGGCACAAGAATCCATTATTAAAACACACATTATTCTAAGAAAGTATCAAAAATCCAAACCCTGCTTCTCTCTCTCTCTCTCTCTCTCTCTCTCTCTCTCTCTCTCTCTCTCTCTCTCTCTCTCTCTCTGTGTCTGCATGAACACACATGCATTTACCATGAATAGTCAATTTTCTTCTTTCAGGGTGAAATCATGAGATATCACTCAGGTGGTCATGATTACACTGTAAATAATTGTGCCTATTAAACCATTTCACTGGCCCTAGACATAATATCACATTAGAAAATCAAGGTTGAAGGGAATTACACAACACGTCAGCATTTAAAGGCCATCTTAACTAGATGTATTGGCATGCTTTTGATTGTGCCTTCCTAGAAGTCAGTGTCTTAAATTATTATAACAAATTCTGCTCCCTCTAACTACACTCAGCTCTTTTCTGCCTTTTCAGTATTAACTGGGATTAACATGTTAGTACTACCTTTTCCCCAAAAGGAAAATTTAGCTTGCACCTTGTGCTAAAGTGTTATTCAGTGATGTTACTCCTTCACTTTCTTTGTTTGGATTACTAAACACATCTTTCTTATACTTTACTCCTTAGACACCTTTAAGAAAATTGTAAAAAAAAAATAGCATTTTTATAAATGGGAAAAAAATCAAAGTATATTGGCCCTAAAAATAACACTAAGAGGCAAGGTAGTGTGTTTTTGATTGTAAATCAAGTTATGTAAAGAAATCCACATAAGAAAACAAGAGACAAGGATATCCAGTGTCCTCTTTTGGCCTTTAATTACATGAATGAGCACATAGACCATACTATATGCATATATAAAATGTGTATTCATGCACAAAAACTTTCACTTTCTCTTTCTCTCCCTCTCTCTCACACACTCACATACACATTAAATTCTGAAAAAAAAAAAAACAAAAAAAAACCTGCTAATGTTAACAAAGGAATCAACATACAGCAACATTTTTATATCAAGTTTACATTAGATAACACTGAGCACTACAAAGCCTACAAAAATATGCTATATATGTGCCATCTTCTATCTTGTTCAGCCCTTAAATAGCAAAGAACCTTGTTAAGACCATTACTTTATAAAGCAGAAATTTAGAGTAAATTTTTATTTGGCTCAAGGATAATTTACATACCCTTCTCATTTTATCATTCTCAGTTTCCTTCATAAAAGAATCTATACTAATCATAGACTTTTCCTGGTTCTCCCTTAATATGCACATGCATTCAGTTTTATTATATTCTGTGTTCATTAAAAGAAAACATTCATCCTGCAGATTCAATTAAAATATGGGAGAGGTATTCTGAGTACATGCTTGTATTTTTTATTGCAATTATTTACCAGACACCCTACACAGATGTTCACTTTATTAAAAAATACCTCGTTGCTACTACTCAAAAGTGAGTATGAGCAACTTAAATTTACGATGACATATTGGAGAGTTCAAAAGTAAGTAGGAGATCAAATACTACACAGCAAAATAAAAAATAAAATGGTTCAAAAAAGATTAAACACCAGATACATCTTATCCTTTTACCTCTGAGTCCACAAGAGAGGATCCTACTTAACTTTCTCATTCAAAGACAATTAGAGTCATTTCTACTTGTAGAAGTGTGTATGCATCCAGTTGAACTTGGACTGGCATTTTGATACCTACATTGTATTTTACAAAAAAGGATTTTTATTTATGTGTATGTATGTGTGTTTGTATGCATGTGTGTGTGTATCTTCACATAAATGCTGTGCCCAATATGGTGAGGAAAAGGTATTGGGTTATCTGGAGCTAGAGTTACAGATAGTTGTAAGGAAAGTTTGGATTCTCTGTAAGAACAGCTTGTAATCTTGAATTTTGAGTCAATGCAGGAAGGTCAATTTAAACATAAAATACCACATTGGGTGTGTCACATTATACTTTGACACTTCACAGACAACATAGATTTCAGGTAATGGCTTATAAAAGGGTAATTTCTCTTTCCTGAAGAGTCATATGCATGAAAAAATTAACATGATAAAAGTAGAAAAAATTCTTTGCTGTTATTGTTTTTTTGAGATAAGGTTTAACTATGCAGATGGTTCAGGCTAACAATGAACTCTGGCTTTCCTAAGTGAACTGTTAAGATTTAATACCTTTCTGTCCTGAAGAGTGTTGGTTAGAAGGAGCAAATTACAGATGCCTCCTTGTCATTGTAATCAAAAGAAGTGCTTTTAATTTGTTTAATGTTTTAATTTTTCCACTCAGTGTTCATACTTGGATGAGCAATTTTCTTAATCTTTTTGAGATCTTTTTGCACTATTTGTAATTCAATGTGTAAGTGGATTGTATGTCTTTTGTTGTAGTTTTTGAATTTTTTAGATGTGTGATTTTAATTTTATCAGATTCTAGGGTATTCTATTCATTGCTGCATAATAGGAAAAAGAAATATTTTATATGCATATTTGTATGTTTTTCTCTGAAGGACGAAAGAATGACAGAAATTTTTTCTATCAGAGTAACTGCAATGAATTGTGTGCTATTCTAAAAATTATTAGATATATTATTTTAAGTGTGAGGGATTGTGCAAGCATGCAATGATATGCATGTAAAGGACAGATTACAATTTGTGGTAGGTGACTCTCTCTGTCTATCATGTGGGTTCTGGGTTTCAAATTTGTTTGCAAGTCCAGGCAAAAGATCACTCACTGAAGGGGAGAAGCATTTTCTTTCTTTCTTTTTTTTTCTACATTATGTTTAGAACACAGTGTAGTTTATTGGTGGGTATATTCTTGAGGTATTTTTCTTTGTTTGCTAATAATTCTGGAATGTTTTTTTTCTATCCTAGTATATCCTTATTCAAGGTCCCTTCCCCACCCCACAACATGAGCTCATTCTCGTTTCTCCACATCTCACATCCCCTCCATGAGCAGGCAGTCCTAAGGTTCCAAGGTCCCAATATTGCTTAGTTCAGCCTCCATTCCTGGCAAATCCCGTTTTCTCCCCACAAACTCAAGACTGATTCAGGTGTTCCTCTAGGGGGAGTGGGAACCAAGGAGTCAGTCCAAGGTGTTTCTGATCCCAAGCTGTTCAGTGGTTGTGGTTTGCAGCTTGGGCATGCTTTGCTTTTTTTTTTTCTTTCTTTCTTTCTTTTTCTTGTGTTTAAGAGTCCATTAATGAGTGAGTACATCCCCTGCTTATCTTTCTGGGTTTGTGATACCTCGCTTAGGAGGATATTCTCCAAGTCCATCCATTTGCCTGCGAATTTTAGGATATCATTTTTTCTTACTGCTGAGTAGTACTCCATTGTGTAGATGTACCACAGTTTGTTAATCCATTCTTCAGTTGAAGGCCATCTTGGTTGTTTTCATGTTCTTGCTATTACAAATAACACTGGTATGATCATAGCTGAGGTAACGCCAAGGAGTGTGACTGTGCATCTTTAGGGTATACACCCAAAAGTGGTATTGCTGGGTCCTTGAGATTGATTCTCAATATTCTGTGAAACCGCCTTACTGTATTCCAGAGTGGCTGAACAAACTTACACTCCAACCAACAATGGAGGTGTGTTCCCCTTGCTCCACCCCCATCCAGCATAGGGTCTTTTATCTTAGCCAGTCTAACAGGTGTCAGGTGGTATTTCAAAGATGTTTTGATTTGCATTTTTCTGATGGCTAAAGATGATGAGCACTTTTTCAGGTGCCTTTTAGCCATTCATAATTCTTCTGCTGAGAATTCCCTTTTTAGATCTAAACCCCGTTTTTTGATTGGGTTATTCAAGGTTTTGGGCTCTAGATTCTTGAGTTCTTTATATATCTTAGAGATCAGTCCTTTATCACTTGTAGGGTTGGTGAAAATCTTTTCCCATAAGGTAGGCTGTCATTTTGTCCTATTAACAGTGTCCTTGGCTTTACAGAAGCTTCTCAGCTTCAGGAGATATCACTTATTGATTGTTGATTTTAGTGTCTGTGCCTCTGGTGTTATATTTAGGAAGTGGTTGCCTGTGCCAATTTGTAGAAGTGTATTTTCCACTTTTTTTTCTATCAAGTTCAAAGTAGCTGGGTTTATGTTGAGCTCTTTGATCCACTTGGATTTGAGTTTTGTGCAGGGTAACAGGCTTGGATCTATTTGCATTTTTTCTATACACTACCATCCAGCTATGCCAACACCATTTGTTAAATATGCAATCCTTTTTCCATTGAATATTTTGGGCCTCTTTGTAGAAGATCAGTTGTTCATAGGTTTTTTGAGTTAATGTCTGGATCCTCAATTATATTCCATTGATCCACAAGTCTGTTTTTATGACAGTACCAGGCTGTTTTTATTATTGTAGCTCTATAGTATAACTTGAAGTTGGGGAAGGTGATGCCTCCTGAAGTTTTTTGTTGAGCATAATTGTTTTGGCACTCCTGGCATTGCTGTTATTCTAGATGAAATTGAGTATTCTTCTTTCAAGGTCCCAAAAATGGTGTGTTGTGATTTTGATGGACAGTGCATTGAATCTGTAGATTGCTCTTGGTAGAATTGTCATTTTTACTATGTTGATCCTACCTATCCAGGAACATGGGAGAACTTTCCATTTTCTGATATCCTCTTCAATTTCTTTCTTTAGTGATTTAAAATTTTTGTCAAATAGATCTGTTACTTCTTTGGTTATAGTTACTCCAAGATATTTAATACTATTTGCAGCTATTATGAAGGGTAATGTTTCCCTTATTTCTTTTTCAGCTCTTCTGTCTTTAGTGTATAGAAGGGCTACTGATTTCTTTGAGTTAATCTTTTATCCTGCTACATTGCTGAAGGTGTTTATCAGCCACAGAAGTTCCTTGGAGTACTTTTGTTGGTCACTTATGTATACAATCATATCATTTGCAAATAGAGATAGCTTCACTTCTTTCCCAATTTGTTTCCTCTTAATCTTCTTTTGTTCTCTTATTGCTTTAGCTAAAACTTCGAGAACTATATTGAATAGATAAGGGGAGAGAGGACATTCTTGTCTAGTTCCTGATTTTAGTGGGATTGCTTTGAGTTTTTCTCCATTAAGTTTGATGATGGATTTCTGCTTTTTGTAAATCACCTTTATTATATTTAGGTATTCTATCTGTATTCCTGATCTCTCCAGGGCTTTTATCATAAAGGAGTGTAAGATTTTTGTCAACAGTTTTTTCAGCATCTTAAGGATATGTTATGTGGTTTTGTTCTTTTAATTTGTTTATATGATGGATACTATTTACAGTTTTTTGTATGTTAAACCAGCCTTGCATTTCTGGGATGAACCCTACTTTGTCATGGTAGATGATATTTTTTATATTGTTGTATATGGTTTGCTAAAATTGAATTAAGAATTTTAGCATCAATATTCATGAGGGAAATTGGTCTGTAATTCTCCTTCTTTGTTGTGTCTTTTAGTGGCTTGGGTATTAGGGTAATTGTGGCCTCATAAAGGAATTTGGCAATATTCCTTCAGTTTCTACTGTGTAAAATAGTTTGAGGAGTAATGGTAGTAATTCTTCTTTGAATGTCTGGTAGAATTCTGCACTGAAACAATCTTGACCAGGGCTTTTATTTTTGGGGAGGCTTTTAATGGCAGCTTCAATTTCTTTAAGGGTTATAAGCCTGTTTAGGTAATTAATCTGATCTTCATTTAATTTTGTACATAGTACCTATCCAGAAACCTGTGCATTTCTTCTAGGTTTTCCATTTTTGTGGAATACTGATTTTCAAAGTATGTTCTGCTAATGCTCTTGGTTTCCTGGAGGTCTATTATTATGTCCCCCTTTTCATTTCTGATTTTTTTAAATTTGGACACTCTTTCTCTGCTTTTTGATAAGTTTGGATAATGGCTTATCTATCTTGTTCACTTTCTCAAAGAACCAACTCTTAGATTCATTGATCCTTTGTATTGTTCGTTTGTTTCAGTTGTATTGATTTCAGCTCTAATTTTTATTATTTCCTGCCATCTACTCCTTCTAGGTGAGTTTGCTTTTAACTGCTGAGCTATTAGTTCTGTAGTGTGGGATTTCTCTAGGTTTTTCATATAGGCATCTTGTGCTATGAATTTTCCTCTTAAGACTGCTTTCATTGGGTCCCACATGTCTGGGTATGTTGTGGATCCATTTTTATTAAATTCTAGGAAGACTTTGTTTTCTTTCTCAATTTCTTTCTTGACCCAGAGGTGGTTCAGCTGAGTGATGTTTAGTTTCCAGGAGTTGGTAGGCTTTCTTTGATTTTTGATGTTGGGTTAGGGTTGGGTGATGTTGTTGAACTCTAACTTTAGGTCTTGTGGGTGGAGTCTGAGTCTGGATTCCAAAGTCCTCAGTCTTTCTGTGTTAAAGCAGTTTGAGGCAGGGTGGCCATGCAATTTCCCTTGTTTTAGTAGCAGCTAATGGAACCCTCACAGCCAAAGTTTATTCCTGTCGGTTGAGGATTGTGTTGAGACAGACAGAACCTGGTCCTGGAACCAGAACCCGAACCAGAGAGAAGCATTTCCATTAATTGATATCCCCACATTGTATGACATTTGAGAACTATTTTTTTAAAAAAATTCATGTATTGTTTTTGAATTTTAAATCAATATTGTTTACTACTGCAGAGAACCCTTGGTCTTCATATACATACATGTATTAGAGAAAAGGCTCATGGGAGTTCTTGTAAATTCTTACAAATCTGCATTAATGTGGCTTTAGTTTTCCAGGTCCCTTCAGTCCAATTCCCACACTCTGTGAATTGTAGCCTCTGTTCTAAGTTTGGTAAGATTTTAAAGACTACTTATGTTCATTCTGGTAGAAAAACTGCATGTGGAGAGCTACAGGCAGTGCTTTAGTATTGAGCCACTGACAACATATGCTGGAGAAACAAGAATAATCAGAACTGAGATGGAAACAGAAAGAAAGAACAAAAGAAATGAAGGAAGGAAAAGAAAGAAAGAAAAAAAGAAAGATAGAAAGAGAGACAGACTCCATACCACTATGTCCAGAGCAAACTGAGAGGTGAGGGAACCTCAGCTCCTGGGCTGCCCTCACAGAGAATTTCTCTCTGAAGACCTAGGTCACACCCAGGTTCCTGATCTCAGACTCTCCACTGGCAGGAAGACTGGCCCTAAGCTAAAATTGGGAGAGTCCTTCAACTACAAGCAAAAGAATCCTGCCACTACTGGACCTTGCATTCAGGGCAAGCTGCATTATCACAGACTGACAGACTTCGAACCTTGTCCTGTGCAAACACAGAGGTGAGGTTACCTCAGCTTCTGGGCTGCATGCATAGAGAATCCTTCTCCAGGTGCCAGGTTTACTTCTAGGTTTCTGATGTGAGACTCTTGGCTAGCACACAGACTGGCTCTAGGCCAAAACTGAGAGGGTCCTTGCAAAGTAATTCCTAGCAGAAGGGAACTCCCACTGCCAGGCACTGCCTCAAGCAAGGGTGAACTGCTTCATCAGAGACAGACAGATGACTTTGATACAGAGACCCATGTCCAGAAAATTCAGAGACCACGCAGATTCCAAGTTCAGAGCAGACAGGAGACATGTAAGCCTTCTAAACACAACTGACTTAGAGCTCACTAAGTGTGAAAAATTGAAGTAATGGGTAGACAACAGTACAATAATCCATATAACAATAAAAAGGGCAACAAGGCAACACCAGAAGAAACTAGTGGTTCTACAACACCAAGACTTAAACAGAGCAATGAAGAGAAAACAGAAGGAAACAACCTCAAAAACACCTTTATGAAGATTATAAAAACCAATAGAGAGAATAAAAATTCCCTTTTAGTGATAGGAGAAAATGCAAACAAAAACTTGGAAGAGATGAGCAAATACTTGAAAAACAGCAACAACAAAAACAAGAAAAGGAAAACCAACAAATGAAAGAAACATTCCAGGAACTAAAAATCAGAAGTTATAGAGACACTAAAAAAGGATGGCTGCCAACCCATACTACTATACCCAGCAAAACTGTCATTCACCACAGATGGAGTAAACAAGAGATTTTATGCCAAAATCAAACTTAAATAATATCTATCTACAAATTCAGCCTTTGAGAAAACATTAGAGAAAAAACTCCAACTTAAGGATCCCAGATACACCCACAAAACCACAAAAAATGATATTCCCACAGAAAAAAACCTCAAAGAAAGGAAATATATATGAGCAATGATAGAAAAATAACAGGAAATAACAATCAGTGGTCACTAATATCCCTTAATATCAAGGCACTTCATTCATTTATAAAATGACACACCCTAACACAATGGATACAAAATAGAAACCATGCTTCTGCTCCATAAAAGAAACACACTTCAACCACAAAGACAGCCATAGGCTCAGAGTAAAATGTTGGAATAAAATATTCCAATCAAAAGTCCCCAAGAAACAAGCTAGAGCCATCATAATATCTAACAAAGAAGATTTCAAACTGAAATGAATTAAAAGAGACCAGGATAGAAATTATTTATTCATGTCAGGAAAAATTGATCAAGAATAGATTTCAATTCTGAATATTTTTACCCCTAATCTAAGGGCACCTAGTTATGTAAAAGAAACACTACTAAAGCTCAAACCCCACATCAACTCTAATTATGGGATACTCAATATGCGACTTTCAGCTTTGGATAGGTCAACTAGATAGAGATTTAACAGAAAAATAAGGGGTCTAACAGAGAATATGATACACATGGATTTAATAGTTTTTTACAGAAGCTTCCACAAAACATAAAGAAATATAAATATTTCTCAGCAAAAAATGGAACTTTCTCTAAAATTGTCCACATAATTGGTCATAAAGCAAATATCAATAGATACAAAAATATAAATAATCCCTTGTATCATATCATGGTCTAAAGTTAGAGTT
The DNA here is from genome assembly GCA_004025045.1 of Sigmodon hispidus. Classification (NCBI taxonomy): domain Eukaryota; kingdom Metazoa; phylum Chordata; class Mammalia; order Rodentia; family Cricetidae; genus Sigmodon; species Sigmodon hispidus. The sequence continues at coordinate 15,438 of PVIH01014597.1, read as the reverse complement.
CAAAAACAAGAAATCCTAACAAGTCATGGAAAATAAACATCATTCAACTGAACTCCCTCTGGGTCAAGGAAGAAACTAAGAAAGAAATTAAAGACTTCCTAGAGTTTAACAAAAATAAATCCACAACATACCCCAAATTATGGGACACAGTGATAGCAATCTTAAGAAAAAAATTCGTAACACTAGATGTCTATATAAAAAACCTAGAGAAATCCACAGTAGAGAATTAATATCACAGTGGAAAATCTTAGAACAATTAGAAGCAAACTCACCTAGAAGGAGTAGACTGCAGGAAATAATACCATTGAGGCAAAAAGAACAATACAATGAATCAATGAATCCAAGAGTTGTTTTTTTGAGAAAGCCAACAAGATAGAAAAAACCCTTTTCCAAACTAACCAAAAAGCAGAGAGTATCCAAATTTATAAATTCAGAAATGAAAAGGGGAACATAACAACAGATCCCCAATGAATCCAGAGATTTATCAAGTCATAATTTGAAAATCTATACTCTACAAAAAGTGGAAAACCTAGAAGAAATGTACAGCTTTCTCCACAGTTACTACTTACCAACATTAAACTAAAATCAGATTAAATGCCTATGCAGACCTATACTCCAAAGGAAATTGATGATGTCATTAAAAGCCTCCCAAGTAAAAATCACAGGTCCAGATGGATTCAGTGCAGAATTCTACCAGATATTCACAGAAGAACTAAGGCCAATAAATCTCAAATTGTTTCATGCAGTAGAAACTGAAGAAATATTGCCAAACTCTTTTTATGAAGCTACAATAACCCTAATACAAAAGCCACTCAAAGAAACAACAAAGAAAGAGAATAACAAAACAATATCCCTCAGGAATATTGATGCAAAAATTCTCAACAAAATTCTGGCAAACTGTATACAACATACAAAAAATATCATCCACAATCAAGTAGTCTTCCTCCCAGAAATGCAGGGATGATTCAATATATGGAACACTATAAATGTCTTCCATCCAATAAACAAACTAAAGGAAAAAAACACATGATTATACCCTTAAATAATGAAAAAGCATTTGACAAAATGCAACAATATTTATGATAAAAGTCCTGGAGAGATCAGAAATATAGGAAAAATAACTAAATATAATAAAGGCAATTTATAATATGTTGATAACAGTCATAAACCTAAATAGAGAGAAACTCAAAGCAATCCCACTAAAATCAAGAACTAGACAAGGCTGCCTGTCCCCTCTCCCATGATGCACTCAATACAGTTCTTGAAGTTTTAGCTAAAACAATAAGAACACAAGAAAATTAAGAGGATACACATTGGATAAGAAGTGAAACTATACTTATACAGCTGATAAGCACCTTCAGTAATTTAGTAAGATATAAGATCAACTCAAAGAAATCAGTAGAACTCCTATACACTAAAGAAAAAAGGGCTGGAAAAGAAATAAAGGAAGCATCACCCTTTATAATAGCTCCAAATACATTAAGTACCTTGGAGATGCTATAACCAAGAAGCAACAGATATATTTGATACAAACTTTAAATCACTGAAAAAAGAAATTGAAGAGAATATCAGAAAACGGCAAGAACTCCCATGTTTCTGGATAGGTAGGATCAATATAGTAAAAATGGCAATTCTACCAAAAGCAATCTACAGATTCAATGAACTTCCCATCAAAATACCAACACAAATTTTTACAGACCTTGAAACAACAGTACTCCACTTCATTTGGAATAACAGGAAAGTGAGGACTGTCAAAATAATTTTGCTCAACAAAAAAAAACCACAGGAGGCATCACTGCCTCAAACTTCAATTTATACTATAGAACTACAGTAATAAAAACAGCCTGGCACTGCCATAAAAACAGACTTGTGGAATCAATGGAATCAAATTGAAGATCCTGACATTAACGCAAAAACCTATGAACATCTGATCTTTGACAAAGAGGCCCAAAATATTCACTGGAAAAAAGATAGTATCTTTCACAAAGGGTGTTGGCATAGCTGGCTGGTAGTGTGTAGAAAAATGCACATAGATCCAAGCCTGTCACCCTGCACAAAACTAAAATACAAGTGGATTGAAGACTTCAACATAAACCCAGCTACACTGACCTTGATAGAAAAGAAAGTGGGAAATACTCTCCAATGAATTGGCACAGATGACCACTTCATAAGTATAACACCAGAAGCACAAACACTAGGAACAGCAATCAATAAGTTTGATCTCCTGAAACCGAGACACTCCAGTAAAGCCAAAGACACTCATAAGACAAAATGACTGCCTACAGAATGGGAAAACTTTTACACCCATCCTACAAGTGGCAGAGGACTAATCTTTAAAATATATAGAGAACTGAAGAAACAAGAGGTCAAAGCCCTAAACAACAAAATTAAAATGGAAATTCTGAGTACAAGAATTACAAATGGCTGAAAGGCAGTTGAAAAAATGCTCGACATCTTTAGCCATCAGAGAAATGCAAATCAAAACAACTTTGAGATACTTTCTTCCACCTGTCAGAATGGCTAAGATTAAAGACACAGATGACAGCATATGTATGCTGGAGAAGTTGCAGAGCAAAAGGAACACTCCTCTATTGTTGGTGCTAGTGTCAGCTTTTTCAGCCACTCTGGAAGGCAGTATGGTGGTTTCTCAGAGAACTGGGAATCAATCTCCCCAAGGACCCAGCAATACCACTATTGGGCATATACCTTAAAGTTGTACATTTGCACCCCAAAAGCATTAGCTCAACTATGTTCATAGCAGCATTATTCAAAATAGCAAGAACCTAGAAACAACCTAGATGCCCCTCAACTGAAGAATGGATTAACAAACTGTGATACATCTAGACAATGGAGGACACCTCAGCAGTAAGAAAAAATGGTATCCTAAAATTTGCAGGCAAATGAATAAATTTGGAACATATCCTCCTGAGTGAGCTATCAAAAATCCAGAAAGATGAGCAGAAGTACTTGCTCAGTAGTGGACTTTAAACAAAAAGCAAAGCATAGCCAAGCAGCAACCACTAAACAGCTTGGGTTTAAAACACCTTGAACCAGAACTTTGGAGCCCAGAGGAACACCTGTTCCAGTCTTGATGTTGGGTGAGGCAATTGGATCTTCCTGGAGTAAATGCAGAACTGAGCCACCTTGGTACCTTGGGACTTTCTACCCTTGGGAGGGAGGGTCTAAGGAGATGGGGAGAAGAGAGAGTAACTGGGAGGGGGAAGAGGGGAAAAGGAGTTTGGACAATGGAATACATAAATAAAAATGATATTTTATTCAGAAATAAATTTTAAAAAATAAAAGAAAAGAAAGCTAGAAAGAGGAAGTGAATCAAATAAGAAAAAAGTAAAAAAGAAGGTAGAAATAAATGGAATAAAGTAAGAAAAGATAGAGGTAAGGGAAAGAAAGAAACATAAAAAGAAAAATAAGAGACATGAATAAGAAAGATAAAAATATATAAAAAATAAGGAAGAAAGTGAGAGACAAAAAGGGTGAAAATGCAGATACAGAGATGGGGAAGAAGGAGTAAGAAAAGAAAGGTTGGAGAGAGACAAAGAAATAGCAACAATAAAAGCAAATACAGATCAATATAGAACTGAAATTCTTTTGCTCAATAGTTTGTTCCTTTACCTTGCCAGTAACAGTACATACTACCTGTTGTAGAATATCTGAGGTACAGTTGGCTCTGCTATGCTAGTCCATGTCTCAGGACTGTACTATTATAGTCATTTGTGAATGTCTCACCTCTCACAGATTAAAAGCAGAAGACTTTTGTTGTAGAAGATTTCTGGACCCATTTGGGCCAGAAGTTCAGACCTTGCCCATGATGGCTTTTGTCCCACAAAGAAATGAATCAAATGCTTATTTTAATTTCATACTTTGTCCTATGTCTCAAGCACATTTCTAGCTAGCTCTTTCATCTTAATTCAACCCATTTCTTGTTAACTTTCTGCCAAGTGCCCTGGCCTGTGGCTCTCCTGGATTCCTTACATGGTTTTTCTTTGGTTTGCTGGGTGGAGAGTGACTGACTCTGCCCTCCTTCTACCTGTCTCTATTCTGATTTCCTGCCTATTGCTAAGGTGCTTGCCATAGGCCAAAATACTTTATTTACAGTATACAAAGAACATTTCTACCATTCTTCCTCTTTTCTGTCTAATCAAAAAGGAAGGTTTCAATTTTCATGTAGCAAAATTATCTACAAGAGAACAGCTATTAAGCAAAAATTACGGTTACAATATTTAGTCTATTTGTAGTTAGCAAACTTAAGGAAAATATTCCATTATCTACATTATCCTTATAAGTCTAAAGTTTCATAACTATTATACCCTTTAAAATAACTAAGAAAAACTCTATCTGTAATTATTAAACCTTCAACCACATCAAAGATCACTGAAGTATGTATTACCCAAATAAACAGGAAGTGCAAACAACTTCAAAAGTCTAGAAAATGACAGAGATGAGACCTGTCTGCCTAGACAGTCACCCAAAGTTCCTTTGAAACTTTTGGACATCATCTTCAGCCTATAGGTCCAAAGTTTCTAGCATACCTTTTAGTGATGCAGAAAATCTGGCAGAGTCTGTCATTCGCTTCTCTTTGTGTCCTGAAGGATGCCTGGCGATTTTATTTTGCAAAGCAGGAAATTGAAGGACTGTCTCAGCTTGTTCTGCCTAACTTCAAAGGTCACTTTCCTATGGATCCTGCATGTCCAGTTAATACAGCATACTATCAAGCAGTTAATGCCAGAACAATTTCTTGTCTAGTGGCTAACTGTTGCCACAAAGTAAATTCCACATGAAGTTTCTTCAATGCCCATTATTTTTCTGAAATACATTGGTGCTACCAGTAGCAGACCTGTCTCACTGTCCAGAAAAGTCTATGTTTTTAAACTATTTAAAATGTCATATTCTGCATGTCTTTGAAGTGTTTGAAGACTACCTATCTAATTGAAATATATCTTTGTAAACCTACAAAAACCTAACTAAAATGACTATAAGTCTGGTTATCATAGATGACTATTAATCTGCCTTTCTCAATTATACATTACAATTTTAAATGATTTACATAATCATCATGCCTTAACCAAGAGTAGAAAAATACATACAGCACAACAAAATTGGCCTTAAGTTAGTATAAAAAAACTAAAATTCATCTATATTTTTAATCATTCCTATGTCATATCCATCCCCTCCTGTTTTTTAAAAGAGTTTGACTATTACTATTAACTATTTATAATGAAAACAAATATTAATAAGCAATATGTTTTGTAAATTGGACATAGCTTTCTTTCTTTTTCTACTTCCTGCTGATTAAGGCCACTGGCAATCTTACAAGGGTCAAGAACCTGGATGAATCATATTAATTGGCATCCTGGAAGCTGATCTTCCAATCAGAATTTTCAGGTGGCTTTGGCAAATAAAATCATATTTGCTTGGGAACAATCCACAGGTTTTCATCTTCTGTGGAAACAAAAGCAGAAACTCCTTTCCAAAGCAACATATTCTCATAAACAGATTTCAAAGTCAAGATATCTTTAAAATATATATGGTTGTTTAACTAAACAGCCTTAGCAATTAATTGTCTTTCTGCAGTTAGCTCATTAATAGTTAAAAATTTTAAAGAAAACACAATAACTATAATCCAGACTCTTGCCATATTTATATGGCTTTTTATATCTTTATTTCTATTTCACTCTTTAAGGGCTTTCTCTACCCTTTTTTTTTCCTCTCTGAAGCCTATGTGTGTTTTATACACATTGTACCCCATTTAGAGGTTTTGTGAGTCTAAATCTGTTTTATTCAGAATCCTTAATCATTTTCTAACCAGAAGAGCATTTTAAAATGCTACTATCACTGTGATTGCTGACTCCACCCATTTTGGCAGCATTTCATTTTGGCAGAGGTGCCTGCTGCATCTCTACTTGCTGCCAGCAAGCTGAGTAAACTCAGAAAATGCTGGTACCAGAAAAATCATTTTTAACTCTGTTTCCTTTTTGTTCAGTATAACCTAAAACCTTAAATCAGTCACATGCAGTTTGTTGTTTATACCAAGTCAGGTTTAAGCTGCCTGCTGCAAATGTGCACCATTTTTAAATTCCAACCTGGACACCACACTGTCTCTGTATTATAAACCAATTCAGATATGCAATTCAGAATGCCACTTTGGCTCTGTTTCAGTGGTCTAGAATGCTTTTTAAGCTTTTTAAACTTTCTCAGACTTTATGTGTGTGTTTGGCCCACATTGGAATGCCAGTAGTTATTAAAAGATTTCTAGGCCTGTTTGGGCCAGAAGATTAGACCTTGCCAACAGTAGCTTTTATCCCCCAAAGAAACTAATCAGATGCTTATATTAATTTCATACTGTTTAGCCTATGTCTCAAGCATATTATTAGTTAGCTCTTTCATCTTAATTCAACCCATTTCTAGTAATCTACGTGCCACGTGGCCCAGCCCGTGGTTCTCCTGGATTCCTTACATGGTTTTTCTTTGGGGAAAGGACTCTGCCTCCTTCTACCTGTGTCTACGCTGGTTTCCTGCCTATTGCTACGGTGCTCACGATAGGCCAAAATAGTTACATTATTTAGAGCATACAGAGAATATTTTCACCACAGACCTACCATTACTCCTTTTTCCTGGTTATCTATAGCTGCATACTCTGCCTTTTGTTATATTTCAGTCAGAGCTGTAGAGGATTGCATGGTGTCCTCTTTATCAAGTCACTCAAAATTCTCATAATAATCCTTGAATTTACACTCATGTAGTCCACTAATAGACACATGAGCATCACCATTATAATACCTTTGGCTAAGTGGAATTAGAATTCAGATTTATTTTGTTTTCTGACTTATGTAGAAGTGAATGCATGTATCTTTGTATCTGTGTGTGTGAATGCAGAGCCTGGAAAAGAACATTGACCTATCCAAAGTTGGACTCACTTGTGGTTGTTAGCCTCCTGATATGGGTGTTAGATTTGAATCTCTCCAGCTCTCAAATTAAAATTATAACTGATAAATACTGAAAAACCAATAAAACTCTTGTGAAGTAGAAAATGAAAACATTGAGTTTTAAACCTGTAGATTGAATTTAACTAATTGCTGGGTCTAGAGACTCAAAAAATATTCATCTGCTTCTCTTCATTTCTATTTTCTTAGTTATTTTATATTACTTTTTTCTTCTGCTGTTTATTTGCTTGTGATAGGGTATTATATACCTAAGGAGGCAAGCCTTTAATTCACTATGTAGCCTAAGGATAACCTTGGATTTCTTTGTCTTTTCATCTCCAGGTAGGAAAGTTTCAGATAATGGACATAGGGCATCACAACTGGGTTTTATTTGTTTACTCTTCATTCTTCCTTTAAAACAAATTTGTCTGTGTTTTCCTCATCTTCCCCAAAGGAGTACTAACATTCACAGTGGGTAGCAAATGTCCACTGTCTAGAATGTTTCAAATATGAAGGGAAAGGTTCAATAGGATTAGCTTGACTTGAGACACATGGTCATCATATGTAACATATTTGGGAATTGTTGAACAGTGGCTGATTCCTACTGACAAATGCATGGGTTCAGCAGATCATGCATTGATTTGAATTTTAATAGCACATTGTATTTCTCATTATTTTTTAAATAAAGCAAAGATTTTGATGACTGAAGTAAGGTAAAAACCAATGTGGTGGGACTCATCTGCAGTCTCACACTTACTCCTGGATTTGGGTTTACTGGGCCAGCACACATTCGCTAAAATGGCTTTTCTACTCTATTTAAAACACCATATTCAGTTTGATTTTTTCCTTCATTTTCTTCTGACAAGTGCAAGTGATCGATAGAAAATGATGACTTGATTTCCTAGAGTCTAAAATACGCCTGACAAAAAATTATAAATATTGTGAGGCTTCTAAGGTGACACAGTGGATTTAAAGGTAGTACTATTAGAGACAGTGAATGGAGAGTTAGAATAACAAAGAACAGACTCCAGCTCAGGGAAAGAAAGACTGAAGAGTGCTGGATGTCACAGGTGTGACAGGACAACTGAAGATGCAACGAAGGGATTGCAGCTCAGTCACATAGAACAAGCATGAACTCTCTCAGCCACAGCTCCCAGGAGAGGGTCAGATAGTGAAGACTTAACTGAGAATAATCCATAGCCCAAAGAAGAGCAGACTGGCAGTTGTACTCACATTTCTTTTTTTCTTTTATTATTATTATTATTATTATTATTATTATTATTATTATTAACAAAGAAGTCACACTTTCTAATCTTATATACCCTTATTCAAGGTCCCTTCCCCTTTCCATCACATCAGATCATTCTTTCTTCTCCACAACTCCCCATCCCATCCCTGGGCAGGCAGCAGGCAGTCCCATGACACCACTACCCCAATATTGCTTAGTTCAGTCTCCTCTCCTGGCAGATGCAGTTTTCTCCCCCCTCCCTCAAGAGTTAGTTGGGTGTTCCTCTAGGGGGAGTGGGATCCAAGAATTCAGTCTCTTTTTTTAAAAAAAATTATTGTTTTTTGAAAATCAATATAAAACATTATATTAAAAAAGCAAAATATTCAGAATAGATAAAAATCCCATATAGTAATAAAACTTCTTTTTTTCTCTAAAATACATGAAACAAAAAAAATAAATTTTTTCTTGAAATCCATTTGGAATTTGGCATGCCTGACTATTCCTGTGTTATGTATCTGCATTTAGAAGGCTGATTTTTTCATTACTCAAGTCCTAGGCAAGTGTTAGCCAGACACCACATAGGAATCTATTTATTAAGACTGACCTAGACTATGGAGTTTGGACCAATAAATAATCACATGAAAGGCACACTTGAGTTGATATTCCACAGCCACAGGTAGATAGAAGCTTTGAGAAACAGGGAGATAGGAAAGAAAGCCAACAGTAATGTAATAAAATCTTCCAGGCTTTAGGTTCATGTGAAGCAGGGAAGAACATGAACTGAATAGAAGCTAATCTGATGGCCATGATGCCGAGGTTACAAGAAACTCAGATTCTCAAACCATGTATCTGCCATAATATTCATTGATGAGACTCATATCACTGAATCTTCAATAAATTACTTCACTCCTACTGCTTCTACATCTGGTACGCTTAATGAGTATCCTTTATAAACTTCAGTAGTCTTCCCACATCCTTGAGTCATGGGATAGATACTTCCTGACTAGGTACATAAGTGAAGAATCTCAGAAGCACAGCAGAAACTTTACAGAATGTAGGTCACCAGAGACATGTAGAAGATGAGAAATGCAAAGGTGTAAAATGCTTCAGGTATATTCAAAATATTCTCTATATGGGTCCTCTAAAATTGAACTTTACTAGGTTGAGAAGGGGTCGCTTAACAATGTAATCTCTTTTTGATTTACAGAAGTTATTCCATGTCTGGCACTGTGAACTTTGTCCTAGAGAGACTTACTAATGTCTCAATAAATGAACATATTATCATACAATAGCATTAATGCTGGTGTTTATGTCAACAGATCTGTGCTTCTGTCAACTCCAGTGTAAATTCTATTTGCAGTGGGTACTTATTAGTATAGAGATGCATAATTTTTAAAATGCAGGAAAAAAGTGATTTTTTTTTTTTTTAGTAATCAGCTGTACCCATTTCCTCCTATTCATTTGTAAGGGAATATGGTAGAATTGTGGGAAGAAAGAATCTAGGAGTTGAAAAATGTGAAATAGATCTATGAAATAATTTGTTCTGGATATGGGATGACTGTTGCAGTTCTTTCATTGTTTAGGACTATTGTAGCTACTCTTGTATTTTTGTTTTCTAATATAAAGTTGAGAATCATCCTTTCAAATTCTACTATAAGTTATGTTAAAAATTTTATTGGTATTTTAATGAATCTGTTGATTGCTTTTGGTAAGATGGCCATTTTTACTAGCATAATAATCTTATAGATCCATGGGCATGGGTAATCTTTTCATCTCTTGAAACTATGTTCAGTTTCTTTAGTCAAAGATTTAAAGTTTTTAATCACATAAGCTTTTACTTGCTTGCTTACAATTATCCCAAGATATTTTACATTATCTGTGGATTTGAGGGAAAGGTATTGGTTTTTGGATTTTTTTCCCTCAGGTTATCATTAGTATATAGGAATGTTATTAAATTTTGTGAGTTAATCTTGTATTCAGTTATTTCAATAAAAGTGTTTATCAACTCTCGAGGTTCCATAGTAAAATTTTTCAGGTCATTTGTGTGTACTATCATATCATCTGCAAATAAGTGTACTTTGACTTCTTTATTTACTATTTTTAGCCTCTTGATATCATTTAATTTCTTATGGTGCAAATTTGTCTTTTACCTAAGTACAGTGAAAACACTTTGAGTTTCTCTCCATTTAATTTTATGTTGACTATAGGACTGCCTTGAGCTGCTTTATTATGTGTATGTATGTCTCTTGTATCCCTATTCTCTTCAAGACTTTTATTGTGAAGAGGAATTGTACTTTTTTCAGCTGACTATTTTGGCAACTAATGAGATGATTGTGTTTTTTGTTGGTATTGCTGTTTGTTTTTTAGTTTGTTTACATGCTGGGTTACATTTATTTATTTTTGTATATTGTACCATCACTGCAACTCTGGAATAAATCAAATTTTAACCATGGTTAATGATCTTTTTGATGTATTTTTGAATTAAATTTGTAAGTATTTAATTCAATATTTTTGTGACTATGCTCATGATGGAAAGCAGTCTGTAAGTTTTGTTGTTAAATCTTTGTATGGTTTGAGTATTAGGATGACTGTTGACTCAAAAGTATTTGGCAATGTTTCTTCTGTTTCTGTTTTGTGGAGTCATTGAGAGGCATTGGCATTAACTCTTTTTTAAAGATCTGGTAGAATTTTGCTGTAAAACCTGCTGACACTGGACTTTATTATGGGTTTGAGAGACTTTTAACAACTACTTCTATTTTCTTAGGTGGTATAGGTTTATTTCAATTGTTTATGTGACCTTGATTTATACTTGGTAAATGGTAAGTGTTGAGAAAATTATCTATTTCTTTTATCTTTTGAAAATTTCTGGTGAACAGGTTTTTAATGTATGAAATAATTGTTCTTTGGATTCCCTCCATGTCTGCTGATTTCTGATTTTGTTAACTTGAATATTCTTTCTCTGTCTTTTAGTTACTTAGAATAGGATTTGCCTATCTTGTTGATTTTCTTAAAAACCAACTTTGTTTATTGATTTCAGCCCTCTGAGTATTTCTTCCATTGTAATCTTCTTAGTTGTCCTTACTTCTTTTTGTTCTAGAGTTTCCAGGTTTGCTAGGTTACCAATATAAGAACTCTCCTTTTTTAATGTAGGCACTTTCTTCCTGGCACTGCTTTCACTGTGTCCCATAAGTTTGGATACACAATGTATTCATTTTATTTAATTTAAAAGTCTTTAATTTTATTTTATTTTGGTTTTGAAACTTTTTTATCTAGTAGAGAGTCATTCAATTTCCATGAGTTTAAAAGATTTCTATTTTTTCTATTGCAGTTGAAATTGAGTTGTGGTAGGAAAAGAAAGAGAGTTATTTCAGTTTTCTTGTATCTATTGTGACTGGTTATTTGCCTTGGTGTTTGCCTGGAACTGGAACTACAGACAGTTGTTAGCTGCCATGTGGGTGCTGGGAATCGAACCTGGGTCCTCTGGAAGAGCAGACAGTGCTCTTAACCGCTGAGCCATCTCTCCAGCCCCTTGTGACTGGTTATATGATCAGTTTTAGGGAAAGTTTCAGGAGGTGCTGAGAAGAAGATACATTCTTTTTTGTTTGGGTGAAACGTTTTATAAATATCTGTTAGGACCATTGAGTTTATAGTGTCTGTTAGCTCCAGCAGTTCTCTATTTAATTTTGTCTGAATTACCTGTTTTTGCTAAGAGTGGAGTATTGAAGTCTCTGACTATCAGTGTATGTGAATTACTGTTTAGTATAAACCCTACTAATGTTACTTAAGAGGGTGTCTTTTTGGTTGTGGCAAAGATAAAATTGAAATATCATCTTGATGGATGTTTTCTTTGCTGATTATGTAATGTGCTTTTTTGTTTTTGTTTATTAGTATTAGTTTGTAACCCATTTTTGTTATACATTGACATGACTACACAACCTTGCTTCTTAGGTTCATTTGTATGGAATATCTTTTTACAACTTTTACCCTGAGAAAATATCTATTCTTGATGTTGAAGTATGTTTCTTGCAACATAAGAGTGGATCCTGTTTATGTAACAATTTTTTTTTAGTTTATGTCTTTTTGCATTAATTTGGACTATTAATATTGAGAGATATTAGTGAAAAATGATTGTTGATTTCTATTATTTTATTGTTGTTAGTGTTGCTAGTGCTGTTGGTTTTATGTTTGTGTGCAAGCATGTGTGTTTTCTGTCTTTTGGTTTTGTATATGTGAAATTACTTATTTTATGAGTTTTCATTAGTGTATTTAATTTCTGTTGGTAAGAGTTTTCTTTCTAGCAGCTTTTGCTAGATATTATAATTATATAGTGTTCCAATTTAACTTTATCCATATATGATGATGAAAGGTTTTGCTAGGTAGAGTAGTCTGGACTGATATCTCTGGTTTCACAGAGTCTGAATTATATGTCAAAACACTTTTGGTTTTAAGTCTCCATTAATAAGTCAGATATAAATATAATAGGTCTGCCTTTATATATTACTTGACCTTTTTATTGTATCTGTTATTCTTTCTTTCTTCTGTATTTTTTTATGGTTTGTTCATTATGTACTGAAGTAACTTTCTTTTCTGCTTTAATTTATTTGATAATTCTTATGCTTTTGAAATTTTTTTTCCTTCTTTATTTTGTGTTTATCAAAAAAAACAGTAAAATGAATTTAAAATGCTGATAAGTTAACAATAACTATAAAGAGGATAAGAATCATAAGCATGGCTTATCAAGGGTGGTAATGCAAATAAGATTGCTACACATATATTTACTTTGTGTTCAGCTTTCCCTCTGAAATTTTTTCCATCCCTGTATATACTTATTAAAGGTCTCTTCCCCCTCCCACCACATATGGTCATTTTTCTTCTCAGCAACTCCCCATCCCCTCCCTAGGCAGGGAGTAAACAGTCTTATGGTCCCACTGACCCAATAATGCTTGGATCAGTCTCCACTCCCGGCCAAATCCAGTTTTGTCCACCCTCCATCAAGAGTGAGTCTGGTGTTCCTATAGTTGGAGTGGGGTTCAAAGGGTCAGTCCAGGGTGTTTCTGATCCCAATCTGTTCAGGGGTTGTGGTTTGCCACTTGGGCATGCTTGGCTTTTTTTCTTGTTTGTTTGTTTAGAGACCACTAGTGAGTGAGTACATCCCCTGCTTATCTTTCTGAGTTTGTGATACCTCGCTCAGGAGGATATTCTCCAAATCTATCCATTTGCCTGAGAATTTTAGGATATCATTTTTTCTTACTGCTGAGTAGTATTCCATTGTGTAGATGTACCACAGTTTGTTAATCCATTCTTCAGTTGAGGGACATCTAGGTTGTTTCCAGGTTCTTGCTATTACAAATAATGCTGCTATGAACATAGTTGAGCTAATACCTTGGGAGTATGAATGTGCATCTTTAGGGTATACACCCAGAAGTGGTATTGCAGGGTCCTTGGGGGGATTGGTTCTCAATTTTCTGAGAAGCATCCATATTGCATTCCAAAGTGGCTGAACAAGATTACACTCCCACCCACAATGGAGGAGTGTTCCCCTTGTTCCGCATCCTCTCAAACATAGGCTGTCATCTGTGCCTTTTATCTTAGCCAATCTAACAGATGTTAGGTGGTATTTCAAGGTTGTTTTGATTTGCATTTCTCTGATGGCTAAAGATGTAAAGCACTTTTTCAGGTGCCTTTCAGCCATTCATAGTTAAACTGCTAAAAATTCCCTTTTTAGATCTGTACCCCATTTTTTGATAGGGTTATTCAAGGTTTTGGGCTCTAAATTCTTGAGCTCTTTATATACCTTAGAGATCAGTCCTCTATCACTTGTAGGGTTGGCAAAAATCTTTTCTCATTCTGTAGGCTGGCATTTTGTCCAATTGACAGTGTCCTGCAGAGCTTCCCAGCTTCAGGAGATCCCACTTATTGATTGTTGGTCTTAGTGTCTTGGCCACTGGTCTTATATTTAGGAAGTGGTCGCCTGTGCCAATTTGTAGAAGTGTATTTCCCACTTTCTTTTCTATCAAGTTCAAAGTGGTTGGGTATAAGTTGAGGTCTTTGATCCACTTGGATTTGAGTTTTGTACAGGGTGACAGGCTCGGATCTATTTGCATTTTTCTACACACTTCTATCCAGCAATGCCAACACCATTTGTTAAATATACTATCTTTTTTCCATTGAATGTTTTGGGAATCTTTGTCAAAGATCAGGTGTTCATAGGTTTTTGGGTTAATGTCTGAATCCTCAGTTCTATTCCATTGGTCCACAAGTCTGTTTTTATGGCAGTACCAGGCTGTTTTTATTACTGTAGCTCTATAGTATAGCTTGAAGTCAGGGATGGTGATACCTTCTGAGGTTTTTTTGTTGAGTAAAATTGTTTTGGCAATCCTGGCTTTCCTGTTATTCCAAATGAAATTGAGTAATGTTCTTTCAATGTCCAAAAAATATTGTGTTGGGATTTTGATAGGCAGTGCATTGAATCTATAGATTGCCTTTGGTGGAATTGATATTTTTACTATGTTGATCCTACCAATCCAGGAACATGGGAGAGCTTTCCATTTTCTGATATCCTCTTCAATTTTTTTCTTCAATGATTTAAAATTTTTGTCAAATATGTCTGTTACTTCTTTGGTTATAGTTACTCCAAGGTATTTAATACTATTTTCAGCTAATATGAAGGGTAATGTTTCCCTTAATTCTTTTTCATTTCTTCTATCTTTAGTTTATTGAAGGGCTTCTGATTCCTTTGAGTTTATCTTGTATCCTGCTACATTGCTGAAGGTGTTCATCAGCTGTAGCAGTTCCTTGGAAGAATTTTGTGGGTCACTTATGTATACAATCATATCATCTGCAAATAAAGACAGTTTCACTTCTTCTTTTCCAATTTATATGCCCTTAATCTCTTTTCGTTCCCTTATTGCTTTAGCTAAACTTTGAAAACTATATTGACTAGATACGGGGAGAGAGGACATCCTTGTCTAGTTCCTGATTTTAGTGGGATTGCTTTGAGTTTTTCTCCATTAAGTTTGATACTGGCTGTCGGCTTCTTGTAAATCGCCTTAATTATATTTAGGTGTTCTCCTTGTATTCCTGATCTCTCCAGGGCTTTAATCATAAAGGAGTGTTGGATTTTGTCAAAGGCTTTTTCCGCATCTAAGGATATGATCATGTGGTTTTGTTCCTTTAGTTTGTTTATATGATGGATAACATTTACAGTTTTTCTTATGTTAAACCAGCCCTGCATTTCTGGGATGAAGCCTACTTGGTCATGGTGGATGATAT
>PVIH01014596.1:14775-53137 GCA_004025045.1 Sigmodon hispidus | reverse complement strand
ATCTTTTTTCCATTGAATGTTTTGGGCCTCCTTGTCAAAAATCAGGTGTTCATAGGTTTTTGGGTTAATGTCTGGATCCTCAATTCTATTCCATTGGTCCACAAGTCTGTTTTTATGCCAGTACCAGGCTGTTTTTATTACTGTAGCTCTATAGTATAGCTTGAAGTCAGGGATGGTGATACCTCCTGAGGTTCTTTTGCTGAGTAAAATTATTTTGGCAATCCTGGCTTTCCTGTTATTCCAAATGAAATTGAGTATTGTTCTTTCAAGGTCCAAAAAATATTGTGTTGGGATTTTGATAGGCAGGGGCCTTGCACTTTCTAAGCAAGTGTTCTAACAGGAAGCTGTCTCTCAGGCCTCACTTGTTTTGTTTTGAGACAGGGTTTTCCTAAATTGCCCTGGATGACCTTGAACTTGCAATCTCATTTTAACCTATCTAAGTAGCTAGGAGAGCAGTTCTATATAACCAGGAGTGGCTTGTGTCTGGCTTTCTGATTTGACTCCTGAAGCATCATTGATTCACAGAATCTTAAGAGTCCAGAAGCTGAAACTCATGTCTGCTGCAAAATTCTAGATGGTTTGTTTACCATGTGCCTAGTGAAATGAAAAGCATCTTGTTTGCTTCCAAGTTTTGGCAATTATGAATAAACTATGCTAGAAACATCGACATGCATTTTTTTTTAACGGTCTTGCTGTGGAGCTAAGGATGATTTTAGGCTCATAATCCCCCTGCTTTAGCCTCTTCAGTACTAACATTGTAGACATTATAGGCACCAGGGCCAGTTCAATGTGCAGAGTTTTGTGTGGACATATTTCAAATCCTTGAGTGTTGCCAAGAAGTACAATTGGAAGACCATATTTAGTTTTGTGTGGAACTGCCAGATTCTTCCCATGTGACTTTCTCTTCATCAGTAAATTAGAGTTTCAGGTGTTAGAAATGAGTCTGGGGTCCCACATCATCCAAAACATTTAGGTAAGGTGAAAAGCTTTACTTCAGCAGTGAGTTCATAACCATGACGAATCAAACAGGCAAAAATGAACACCTAGTGGGGTCAGATGGATTCTTATTCCTAAACAAACAGGTTCTATGCTACATTCTGAGTGGCCCAATCTTTTTTAATGAATTTTTTTTTGTCTTACTTAATCCTTTTACACTCCAATGCAGAGAATGTTGTGTGATATTTCAAATTTTGCCCTTCTGGGAGTTTCTCACTTCATTAGGAAAGCAAAAGCTTTCTCAGAACTCTATATGAAATCCCACTCAGTCAACCACTACATGGGCAAAGCTACATTATCTGCCCATCTCAAGACAAAGAGGAGCCTGGAATACAAGGTCTATATTTAGGTTTATAATCTTTCTGGTAGAGACCAACAAGAGAAGTCCTGGTTTCTTTTCTGATGTTGTGATAGAATATCTCAACAAACTCGACATCAGAAAGCAGAGTTTATGTGATTTACAGTTAAAGATCATCACCTGTTCTCTCTGTGGCCCTGATTAACAGTGACTAAGAACAGCTGTGGGAAGGTGTATTTAGCTCACACATCCTTAGGAGAGGTTGGTTAGAGAAGGCATTTAAGCTAGAACCCGGAAGCAGGAAGCGAAGCTAAGACTGTGGAATGACATTTACTGCCTTGTTGTCTGGCTTACATCTACTCTTCTTGTACAGCCCAACCCACCTTCTGGGAGACGGCAACACCCACAGTGGGCTGGGCCCCACCACATAAATTAGCAATAAAGACATGCCCACAGGCCTGTCTGGTGGAGGCGATCCTTGAGTTGATACTCTCTCGGATAACTATGAGATGTGTCAGAAGCTAAGGAGGATACCCCATCCTTTGCCAACAGGACACAAAAATACATCTCACACTGCTATGGTAAAATACAGGACAGCTCAAAAAGTGTTACAGTTTTTATAATGCCCAAACTCTGCACAGTTTTCAGTGTTTATTTAAAAATTCAACGTCTCTTACCTGTGGGCTCCTATGACATACAAATCAAGTTTTATGCTTTGTTATTCCCAAAGTAAAGGATTTGGGGCATAGGAATAAGCAGGTTAAAGCAAAGCCCTGGTCCAGTGTAGTCCAGAGTCCCACATCTGAGACTGATGAACTACTGGTTCCAAAGGCTTGGGTAGCTAGCTCCAAGGCGCCATCAAGGACCCACAGCTTGTCATGCTGGCTCAGTCCAGCTCTGCCCTATCACCTGCCACTGTCTGTGGTGGGCATCCCACAGGCCTAGAATCTCCAAGGCTACACCTTCACTAATGGCCTCTCTCGGCCTCTCTTTAGGGATTCTGACTCTGCCACACTGTGGTAAGGCTCAGCTTCCCTCTATGACCCCTTCAGTCCTGCAGTTTTTATGCTGCTGAAGCCAGGATCTTATGGTGGACCTACACATTACCAGGTTCAGCTACCAGCTTGAAATGCAGCCTTGGCCCCCTCTGAACCACAGCTTCTGTGTGCTGATCCTGAGGAAATACCTTTTCCTCAGTGACTCTGGTCTTTTATTACTCACAGCTGTGGACCTTTTTAAGTATAGAAGCATGCAATTTACAAATAGGGCTAATCTGACCTTTTCCTTATATCCTGGTTTCGTGTGTTGGGGAGGGAGTTTTTATCATTGCATCAATTTTGTTGATTGTTATGATCTGTCTTAATTGTTTATATATTCTTGATTTAATTTTGATAAGTTGTGTGTGTCTGGGAATCAATCTAGATGTGCCAGTTTTCAAATTACTCCCCAATGAGTCTGTTCATTTCATTGAGATCTGCAGTAACCTCCCCCTCACTTCCATTTTATTAATTGGGGTCTTCTCTCTTGTGCTTTCCGTTAGATAGATGTTTGTCAATCTTGTTTATTTTTTTAGAGAAAAATCCCCAGTGGAGCAATTTTATATGTTAGTGTTTTAACTTCTATTTTATGATTTCTGCTGTGGTTTTTTTTTTTTTATTTCTTGTCATCTGCTGCTTCTGTGTTTGTGTTCTTAGTTTCACTAGGACCTAGAGATACATTATTTGCAAATTCTCTGTTTTCTTTCTAATGTTAGCATTCATGGTTATAAATCTTCCTTTTGGAACTGCCTTAGCTGTATTCTAAGGGTTCTGGTAAATTGTGGTGTCAGTTACATTTGATTATTAGAATATTTAAATTTCATGTCTGATTTCTTCAACTAGCCACTGTTCATTCAAGAATACATTGTTCCGGCAGAGCTGGAGAGATGGCTTGGCGGGAGGGGGTTAAGTGCACTTGGCTGCTCACCTAGGTTCAATTCCCAGGACCCACATGGCAGCTCACAACTATCTGAAACTCCAGTTAGAAGGGATCCAAAGCCCCCTTTAGGCTTCCTCAGGAACCAGGAGCACATGTATTTCACAGACATACATGTAGACAAAATATCCATTTTTAAAAGAGCATATTGCTCCGTTTCCATATACCTGTATAGTTCCTGTGGTTTTGCTTGCTTTGATTTCTATTTTCTTTGCATTGTGATACATGAGGTTGTTGCAGTTTTTTTAAGATTCAGAAAGACTTGGTTTGTGGCTGTTAGGAACATAAGTGAAACCATTTTGTGTGACTTAGACTAATGTGGCATCTGTAAGATGGGAGCCTGCCACCTGGCAGCTTTGAATGGAGCTAGGCTCCAGGGTTAGCTCTGATAAACACATCAGATAATGATCCAGCCAGGAAGCAGCTCAGCTGTGAGCCCAGCCTGGGACAGATTTTAATATACGAATGAACTAACCCCAAGATGGCATTGATACCTTAGTGAACCAGCCCAAAGATGTGAGCCCTGATAGCACAAAGTTTCTGCTCAACAGACTGATACAAATATTGGAACTTTAGAAGTAGCCCCTAGAATCACACTACATGCTCCTGAGACATGGCATCTCAAGTGTCTGTGTTGATACCCACCTGCACTTCTGTTACTGAGCTCACACATGACTGCCTGTCAGCACTGCAGCTCTCAAGAACCTTCTGGGCCTCCACCAGTGTCATCCTCCTAGCCCACCACAGCTGAAGGACTTCACAGAGGACATGGGATGAACCTGCTCCTGAAAACATCTCCACTGGAGATTTATCCAGTAGGACCCTGCATCAGCCAACTGTTAGCTATTTGGTGAGATGCCTGTTTAACCTTTACAATAGCATGCCAATATAAGAAATGTTTATGTGAATAAAAAGACTATTCAAAAGACAAATCCCATGTGGACAGCCTAGTTGCTGAGCACCTCACGGCCCACTCACTGGTTGTGCTCTCCATAGTGGTCTAGACCATGACCCATTTTAGAGACAGTTTTGTGAGCTGCTGATGTTATGGGGTACTTGAGAAAAGACCACCAAGAGGCCTGAATAAATCCAATTATATGGAGCCTTTACTCTCTGCCTTGGGACAGCCCAGGCAGGGTAGTAAGGAGCAGCCCCAACCTCCAATTTGTTGGAAATTTTAAAGACAAAGACCCAAACTGTGTGATGTACAGACAGTGGCAGCCATGACTTCTCAAGAAAGCAAGCAATCATTTACAAAAGTAGAAAGATTGAAGTTAACTCCCATAACTCTGAGTTCAAGGACACACTGTATAGACATTTATGGCTGGTCCACATGACCAGTTACTTTTATGGCTGGCCTTCATGACCAGTGAATTTATGATTGGTCTACGTGACAAAGTATCAGTTTACTCAAGATAATTTTAGCACTTAAAGTGTCTTTAGAATACTTTCACAAGATGATATAACTATAGTTCAGCAGCCCATGACACTGAAAAAAATCTGTGTATTCTGTTTCTGGAGATGTAGTATCATATCTTTTTGATTTATGGTGTAATTTAAGTCTTAGTTGTCTTTGTTGACTTTTGGTTTGGATAGCCTGTCTAGAGATGAGAATGGGTAATTGAAATCATCCATTATTATTGTACCAGGACCATCTATCTAAGTCCATTGGTGTTTGGTGTATGAAATTGAGAGTTCCAGTATTTAGTGCACATGTATTTACAATTGTCATTTCTTCTTGGTAGACTCTTTATTAATGTGTAGCAGCCTACTTTATCTCTTCTGATTAGTTTCAGCTTGAAGACAACTCTATCAGTTATTGAAACAGCTGTATCAGGTTGTTGGTTTTTTTCCAGTTTTCCTTCATTTGATCAATTAACTCTCAATCCATGAATGTCTTTAACAATGGAATGAGTTTCTTAGGTACAAAAGATAGCTCAATCTAGTCTTTAATTCTGCCGCTCATTCTGCATTTCTTTGTTGGTTAGTTGAAGCCATTTGAGGTAAGAGCTCAGGTCCTGTAATTTCAT
Source organism: Sigmodon hispidus (assembly GCA_004025045.1). Classification (NCBI taxonomy): domain Eukaryota; kingdom Metazoa; phylum Chordata; class Mammalia; order Rodentia; family Cricetidae; genus Sigmodon; species Sigmodon hispidus. The sequence goes on along the minus strand of PVIH01014596.1, from coordinate 47,839 downwards.
TGGCTGTTCTCTGGTTAATTGGTTCACTGGCATTGGGGATTTGCTGGTTTACTGAGTTAGACACAATGGATTTCTTCCCAGCACACCTTTGTGATTTATTACCAACTTGATACAAACTACAGATGCCTCAGAAGAGGGACCCTACATGAGAAGTTGCCATGAGACTGGCCCCTGAGCATGTCTGTGGGACATTTCCTTGACTGATGTGAAAGGGTCCAGTTCACTACACCTGGGCTGGTGGTCCTGGGCGGGGTATATAGAAAAGGAAGCTGAGTAAGCCAGGAAGAGCAAGCGTTTCTCTGTGGCTTCTACACCCGTTCCTGTTCCAGGTTCCTGCCCTGTATCCCTCAGTGATGGATTTGTGTCTGTGAGGCAAAATAAACCCTTTCCTCCTCAACTTGCCTTTGGTCATGGTGTTCTATCATAGCGATAGAAACCCTACTTAAGGATCGATTTTTACCTCCAGAACCCTGGCGGAAGGAGAGAACTGATTCCCAAGAGTTACCTTCTGACCTCCACACACATGCCATGGCAGATGTGCACCCCTGCCCCATGCAGGTACATGTACCCCTAGAATAAAGAAATGTTAAAAAATGACAATGAGCACATCTTACCACACCATCTTGTTTCTGTTCATATTTCCTGTTACCTTTTCCTGTTTTTCAATCTCCTTTAAGTTTGAAAATGCTGCCTTGTCCCAGTCTGCTGAAGAGCTAAAAGAAAAGTCTTGATTTGCATTAATGTAACAGGTTTTACCTTTTTACTGTTCTTAGTCATCAAGATAAAATGCCTTCAAAACAGGCTCAGAAGGAAACCGAGAGCATTTGTATTGGATTTTGATAGGATAGAAACAACAAAGGAGGAAAGCTGGAGATCTCAGCACCTGCTGAGAGGCGGGATCTGGATCACAGGATGACAGAGGGTCATGTTTTCAGAAAGCCAGCCAGTGAAGGCCTACGAGCATCTGTGTATGTGTGAGCTGGAGGAGACTTCAGAGAGAGAGAAGTGAGAATTCCCAGAACGCTGGAACCAACAGTCTTAGGATTTTAACCAACTTCCAGAAATAAATAGGAGATTAAAGAAAGAAGGAAACAAAAATGTTATAATTTGGGAAAACTCAAGAAGTTCCCAAAGCAGACAGGTTTGGCAGTGAAGGCCTGTGAGTAACTGCCAGAGAGAGGGAGGGGCTTCTGGGATGGGCAAATTATAACATAGCTCATGAATGGGATGGTTACTGTTCTCTGTAACATTGTCTTCAACTGTAGCATGTTTCTTGAAGATTCTGGAACTAGCAGCTTCCTGCGGGACATTTTCCTTGTACAGGTGATTGACAGTCCCATTTTGACTAACACTTAACAAAGGGCCAGTAGTATATCTTGGTAAATCTTAGAATGCCTCAGCCCACCTAGGGCCAGAGGAGAATTAGACCCCATTCTTCTGGCCAAAGATTATATAACAGAGTATATTCAAGAGAATTAAAAATAGCAATAAAAAATACATCTCTGAAAGTCATAGTTTTCCAAGAGGAAATTTTTTTCCATAACAGGATTTAATAAAGCCCTGCTACTGCTGCCTTCCTTCCTATCAAGTGTTCTAATTCTAAGAAGTTCCCATTGTGTGGTCTCCTCACTTTAAGTTAGCATGTTGCCAGGAACACGGGAGGTGGAGTCTAATGCTGATCCTGTGGGCTGGGGCAGTCCTCAAGACTTCCAAGTCTACAAATGTTCAACTACTCACCTAACAGGCTAAGGTAACAAAGAGGAGACAGGAACATCCTGGGGCCAGGCAAGATGACAGCAACTGGAATGCAAACTGTGAGCACCTCAGAGAATGACAAGTTAGATGGAAAGAAATGGAACAAAAGCAAGACAGAGGTGCACTGTGGTGGTAGATAGGAAAATCTAAGTTAAGTGCAAATAAGATTGATTATATTGTCTCTGTTTAAAAAAAATAGAATGTGCAGGAAACAGAAGGATTGGGGGGGAAATCTATAGTACTAGAAGTAGTATTACATGTGTTTTTAAGGCAAGAGCTCAGGATCCAGCAACCTTGACAAATTAGGCTGGGCCACCAACCCTGCTTAGCATTTAAAGAACTGAGGAATGCTAGAAAGCATAAAGAGGGGAATCCGATGTGGCTGCTTTAGGAGGAGGAACAGATAGGGAGTTCAAGGGCTGCAGATCTGTCTTTGGGGTTCTGACACGAGGTTTAAGTTTAAATAGAAGATGGGAAGCATCAGTAATCACTCAGTTTGGTTGAGACTAGGTGCTGCCCATCTACTCTTTGTTGTCCTAACTCTGGTTAAGTCTTGAGATGTTTAACCTGTTAATCACTGAGAGTGCAGCCTCCCCTCACGGGGTATTGTACTTATTGTGCCTGATGTGTGAGCATCTGTCCTGAAAGGTTTTGATGCTGGAACTCCGGGTGACTCTAGAGAAACTAAGGTCACTAGTTCATCTCTCAGCCTTTCTCCCAAATTACATATTCAAGGTAAAAGTAGATGAGTCAGGTTTTTATTTCTGCCTTGCCCTTACTTTGTGGCCAGTGGTGCTTTGAATGAGAATGACTCCCTTAGATTCAGATCTGAATGCTTTGTCTCCAGTTGGTGGCATTATTCAGGAAGGATTAGGAGATGTGACTTTCTTGGAGGAGTTATGTCACTGGGGCTGGGCTTTGAGGTTTCAAAAGCCCTTGCTATTCCTAGATAGCCTTCTCTCTGCCTCCCAGTGTGGTTGTTGTCTCTACATGTAAGCTTTCAGATACTGCTCCAGCACCAAGCCTGCCAGCTTGCTTCCATGTTTCCAGCCGAGATGGTCATGATCTCACCTTCTGAAACTGTAAGCAAGTCCCCACAAACCTCTTGCTTTTCAAAGTTGCCTTGGTGGTGGTATCTTTTCACAGCAACAGAAAAGTCACAAAGACACTAAAAGTAACCAAGAAACTAAGGTCCAAGTGAGGAGTCAATGCTTTTCAGCAAAAACAGCTTCTAAACATCTATTGAAATGGTCCCTGTTAATAGTACATTCTAACTTTTGTAAACCTGTACACGAGTGATCACAAGAACCATTGGAAGATAAGTTACAGTTACATTCTTGGTCCTTCTATTCCTGCAGCACAGCATCAGTCACAGTGCACTGTAAAAGGAGTAGGTTACTTTCTTTTCCTCTCACTGACCTCCAGTTTGACATGAATATTTTGGGTAGGGCCAATATTGGTTGAAAAAAATAATACATTAGACCAGAACATGGGAAAATGATCTTTAAGGCCTCTTCCCACCTTAAGGGCTTAATGTGGTATTTACCACTACCCCCTTTTTTTTGACCAATGGTGCACATGAAGTTTCTGTGTTGATTTTGAAATGTAGTCTGTGTTCTGCTTATCCATATTTAGTGGCAGGGACATGGTGACATCCTCAGTTATCATCTTCTCAAGGACTGGAGTCTCCAGCTGTAATGGTAGATTTTCTTCTTTTTAGCACTATTGGTTTTTTGTTGTTGTTTTTTTTTTTTTTTTTTTACTTTTTAATTTTATTTTATTTTTTATTATGAATAAAGTCACATTTTTTATCCATGTATATCCTTGTTCAAGCTCCCTTCCCCCTCCCACCCCTTCCAGTCACTCTCTCTTCTCCACATCTCTTTATCTCCTCCCCAGCAAGGACAGAAGGTCCCAAGGTCCCAGTATGGCTTAGTTCAGTATCCACTCCTGACAGACCCAGTTTCCTCCCCCCAACATCAAGACTGAATCAGGTGTTCCTCTAGAGGGAGTGGGATCCAAGTTGCTGGTCCAAGGTCTTTCAGATCCCAAGCTGTTCAGTGGTTGTGGTTTGCAGCTTGGGCATGCTTTTTTGTTTGTTTGTTTGTTTAGAGTCCACTAATGAGTGAGTATATCCCCTGCTTATCTTTCTGGGTTTGTGATACCTTGCTCAAGAGGATATTCTCCAAATCCATCCATTTGCCTGCAAATTTTAGGATATTATTTTTTCTTACTGCTGTGTAGATGTACCACAGTTTGTTAATCCATTCTTCAGTTGAGGGACATCTAGGTTGTTTCCAGGTTCTTGCTATTACAAATAATGCTGCTATGAACATAGTTGAGCTAATGCCATTGAAGTGTGACTGTGTGTCTTTTGGGTATACACCCGAAAGTGGTATTGCTGGGTCCTTGGGGAGATTGATTCTCAGTTTTCTGAGAAACTGCCATACTGCATTCCAGAGTGACTGAACAAGCTTACACTCCCACCAACAATGGAGGAGTGTTCCCTTGCTCTACACCCTCTCCAGCATAGGCTGTTATCTGTGTCTTTTATCTTAGCCAATCTGACAGGTGTCAGGTGGTATCTCAAAGTTGTTTTGATTTGCATTTCTCTGATGGCTAAAGATGATGAGCATTTTTTCAAGTACCTTTCAGCCATTCCTAATTCTTCTGCCGAGAATTCCCTTTTTAGTTCTGAACCCCATTTTCTGATTGGGTTATTCAAGGTTTTGGGCTCTAGATTCTTTTTTTTTTTTTTTTTAAATATCACATGAATAGTTTCTATCCCAGTTTTTTTTTAATATTTATTTATTTATTATGTATATAGTATATAGAAGAGGGCACCAGATCTCATGACAGATGGTTGTGAGCCACCATGTGGTTGCTGGGAATTGAACTCAGGATCTCTGGAAGAACAGTCAGTGCTCTTAACCTCTGAGCCATCTCTCCAGCCCCCAGGCTCTAGATTCTTGAGTTCCTTATGTATCTTAGAGATCAATCTTTTATCACTTGTAGGGTTGGTGAAAATCTTTTTCCATTCTGTAGGCTGTTGTTTAGTTCTATTGACAGTGTCCTTGGCTTTACAGAAGCTTCTTAGCTTCAGGAGATCTCACTTATTGATTGTTGATCTTAGTGTCTGTGCCACTGGTATTATATTTAGGAAGTGGTCGCCTGTGCCAATTTGTAGAAATGTATTTCCTACTTTCTTTTCTATCAATTTCAAAGTGGCTGGGTTTACGTTGAGGTCTTTGATCCACTTGGATTTGAGTTTCGTGCAGGGTGACAGGCTTGGATCTATTTGCATTTTTCTACACACAACCATCCAGCTATGCCAACGCCATTTGTTAAATATACTATCTTTTTTCCATTGAATATTTTGGGCTTCTTTGTTGAAGATCAGGTGTTCATAGGTTTTTGAGTTAATGTCTGGATCCTCAGTTCTGTTCCATTGATCCACAAGTCTGTTTTTATGCCAGTACCAGGCTGGTTTTATTACTGTAGCTCTATAGTATAACTTGAAGTCAGGGATAGTGATGCCTCCTGAGGTTCTTTTGTTGAGCAAAATTGTTTTGGCATTCCTGGCTTTCCTGTTATTCCAAATGAAATTGAGTATTGTTCTTTCAAGGTCCAAAAAAATATTATGTTGGTATTTTGATGGGCAGTGCATTGAATCTGTAGATTGCCTTTGGTAGAATTGCCATTTTTACTATGTTGAACCTACCTATCCTGGAACATGGGAGAGCTTTCCATTTTCTGACATCCTCTTCAATTTCTTTCTTTAGTGATTTAAAGTTTTTATCAAATAGATCTGTTACTTCTTTGGTTATAGTTACTCCAACGTATTTAATGCTATTTGCAGCTATTATAAAGGGTGATGTTTCCCTTATTTCTTTTTCCCTTTTATCTTTAGTGTATAGGAGGGCTATTGATTTCTTTGGGTTAATCTTGTATCATGCTACATTGCTGAAGGTGTTTATCAGCTGTAGAAGTTCCCTGGTAGAATTTTGTGGGTCACTTATGTATACAATCATATCATCTGCAAATAGAGATAGTTTCACTTCTTCTTTTCCAATTTGTATCTCCTTAATCTCCTTTCTTTCTCTTATTGCTTTAGCTAAAACTTCAAGAACTATATTGAATAGATAAAGGGAGAGAGGACAGTCTTGTATAGTTCCTGGTTTTAGTGAGATTGCTTTGAGCTTTTCTTCGTTAAGTTTGATGTTGGCTGTCGGCTTCTTGTAAATCACCTTTATTATATTTAGATATTTTCTCTCTATTCCTGATCTCTCCAGGGCTTTAATCATAAAGGAGTGTTGGATTTTGTCAAAGGCTTTTTCCGCATCTAAGGATATGATCATGTGTTTTTTTTTCCTTCAGTTTATTTATATGATTGATGACATTTACGGTTTTTCATATGTTGAACCATCCTTGCATTTCTGGGATGAAGCCTACTTGATCATGGTGGATGATATTTTTTATAAAATGTTGTATACTGTTTGCCAAAATTTTGTTGAGAATTTTAGCATCAATATTCATGAGGGAAATTGGTCTGTAATTCTCCTTCTTTGTTGCATCTTTGAGTGGCTTGGGTATTAGGGTAACTCTGGCCTCATAAAAAGAATTTGGCAATATTCCTTCAGTTTCTACTGTGTGAAACAGTTTGAGGAGTAATGATAGGTAGTAATTCTTCTTTGAATGTCTAGTAGAATCCTGCACTGAAACCATCTGGACCTGGGCTTTTTTCATTTGGGAGGCTTTTAATGACAGCTTCAATTTTCTTTAGGGTTATAGGTCTGTATAGGTAATTAATCTGGTCTTCATTTAATTTTGGAAAATGTTACCTGTCAAAAAAGCTGTTCATTTCTTCTAGGTTTTCCATTTTTGTGGAATATAGATTTTCAAAGTATGACCTGATAATTCTCTGGATTTCCTGTGGTTCTGTTGTTATGTCCCCCTTTTCATTTCTGATTTTGTTGATTTGGATACTCGCTCTCTGATTTTTGGTTAGTTTTTGGATAAGGGTTTATCTATCTTGTTGACTTTCTCAAAGAACCAACTCTTTGATTCATTGATTCTTTGTATTGTTCTTTTTCTTTCAATTGTGTTGATTTCAGCTCTAAGTTTGATTATTTCCTGCTGTCTACTTCTAAATGAGTTTGCTTCTAATTGTTCTAAGGCTTTCAGCTGAGCTGTTAGGTCTCTAGTGTGAGTTTTCTCTAGGTTTTTCATATAGGCATCTTGTGCTATGAATTTTCCTCTTAACACTGCTTTCATTGTATCCCACCCTAACCCTAACCCTAACCCTAACCCAAGTACGTTGTGGATTCTTTTTCATTAAATTCTAGGAAGACTTTGATTTCTTTCTTATTTTTTTCCTTGACTCAGAGGTGGCTTAGTTGAGTGATATTTAGTTTCCATGAGTTGGTAGGCTTTCTTTGATTTTTGATGTTGTTGAACTCTAACTTTAGGCCCTGGTGATCTGATACAAGGGATTATTCTCATTTTTTGTATCTATTGATATTTGTTTTATGACCCATTATGTGGTCAATATTAGAGAAAGCTTCATGTGGTGCTGAAAAATATGTATATTCCTTTGCATGTGGGTGGAAGCTTCTGTAAATATCTATTAAATCCATTTGCATCATAACCTCTGTTAGACCCCTTATTTCACTGTTGAATCACTGTCTGGTTGACCTATCCAAGGATGAAAGTGGGGTATTGAAGTCTCCCATTATTAGGGTATGAGAATTGATGTGGGATTTGAGTTTTAGCAGTGTTTCTTTTACATAGATAGGTGTCCTTGTATTAGGGGCATAAATATTCAGGATTGAGATCTCTTCTTGACCAATGTTTCCTGTGATGAATAAGTAATGTCCATCTTGGTCCTTTTTAATTGATTTTAGTTTAAAGTCTACTTTGTTAAATATTAGGATGGCAACCCCAGCTTGTTTCTTAGGGCCATTTGATTGGAAAATCTTTTTCCAACCCTTTACTCTGAGCCTGTTTCTGTATTTGTGGTTGAGGTGTGTTTCTTGTATGCAGCAGAAGAATGGCTTCTGATTTTGTATCCATCTTGATAGTGTGTGTCTTTTTATAGGTAAGTTGAGTCCATTGATAATAAGGGCTATTAGTGACTACTGATTGATATTTCCTGCTATTTTTGGTGGTAGCTTGTACGTATTTCCTTTCTCTGGGCTTTTCTTCTGTGGGATTATTGATTGTTTGTGGTTTCATGGGTGTATCTGGGATCCATAGGTTGGAATTTTCCCTCTAATGCTTTCTGAAGGGCCAGATTGGTAGACAGGTATTGTTTCAGTCTGACTTTGTCATGAAATAGCTTGTTTACTCCATCTATGGTGATTGATAATTTTACTAGGTTGGCAGTCATGTTCTTTTAGTGTCTGTATAACTTCTGACCAAGCCCTTCTAGCTTTCATTGTTTCCATTGAATAGTCAGGATTTATTCTGACGGGTCTGCCTTTATTAAGTAAGTTGGCCCTTCTCTTTTGCAGCTTTTAATATTTTTTCTTTGTTTTGTTGCTTGATTATTATGTGGCAAGCAGACTTTTTTGGGGGGTCATATCTATTTGGTGTTCTGTAAGCTTCTTGTATCTTTATAGGCATTTCCTTCTTTAAATTGGGAAAGTTTTCTTTTATGATTTTATTGAATACATTATCTATGCCTTTGGGCTGGTATTCTCCTTCTATTCTTATTATTCTCAGGTTAGGTCTTTTCATGGTGTCCCAAATTTCCTGAACATTTTGTGTTATGGCTTTTTTGGTTTTAGTATTTTCTTTGACTGATGTATCTATTTCCACTACTGAGCCTTCCACTCCAGAGATTCTCTCTTTCATTTCTTGGATTTTGTTGGTTATGCTTGTATCTGTAGTTCCAGCTCTTTTCTTCAGATTTTCTATTTACATCTTTGCCTCATATTTACATCTTTGCCTCATTTTGTGCCTTTTTTATTGCTTCTATTTCAGTTTTTAGTTCCTGGCATGTTTCTTTCAATTTTTTTTTTTTTTTTTTTTTTTTTTTTTTTTTTTTTTTTTTTTTTTTTTTTTTTTTTTTTTTTTTTTTTTTTCTTACCTTTTCTTGATTTTCTTTCAAGGATTTGTTCATCTTTTCCAATTTTTTGTTTGTATTTTCTTCTATTTCTTTAAGGGAATTTTTTATATCTTCATTGAATGCTTCAATAATCTTCATAAAGGTGTTTTTGCTGTTGTTTCCTTCTGTTTCCTCTTCATTGCTCTGTTCAGGTCTTGTAGTTGTAGAACCACCAGTTTCTTCTGGTGTTGCCTTGTTGTTCTTTATATTGTTATATGCATCTTTGCACTGCTGTCTGCCCATGGCTTCAGTGGTTCACGATTAGGCAGTTTCTAGTCAGTTGTGGCAAGAGGCCTGTGTGTTTCCTGCCTCCTCTGAGCAAGGGGTCTGTTCTATCTCTGACTCTGCTCTGGACAGAGGTCTGAATTTTTTCTCTAATGACTCAGTTTTCCCTGGAGACGGGGCCTGGCCATGCAAGGTCCCCTCTTTTAGGTGTGGCTGGAGGAACCCCTCATAGACAAACACTAGTCCTGTCTGCTAGGTAGAGTCTGAGATCAGACTCTCAGGATTGACCCTGTGTCCAGAGAGGGAGTCTCTGGATGAGTGGTCCAGGTTACAGAATCTTTTCACCTCTGACTCTGCTCTGGACGAGCACTATCATTTTTATGTCTTGGAGTTTGAGCTGTTATCATTTAACGCATGCGTACACACTTAGAATCATTGTTTCCCTGGTGGACTGGTTATTTCATCATTAAGACATGCTTCTTTAGGAGCTTTTGATGTGTTAGAACCTATGCCTGTTATCTCATTATTCACTTTTAGTTCTTACTTCTCTCTATATTCTGCTGCCTTGCTGTGTATATTTTTAAGATACACTCTGTGATAAAGACTATGACTAAAAGCAACTCAGAGAGGAAATGGTTTATTTCATCTTATTCTTCTAGATCACATTCCTTCACAGATAAGTCAAGGCAGGAACCTGGAGGCAGGAGCTGATGCACAGAGCATGGAGGGATGCTGCTTACATGCTTGCTCCTCGTGGCTTGTTCACCCTGCTTTCTTTTTCACTTCAGGACCATTGCCCAGGGGCTACCTTACTCATAGTGGTATGGGCCCTTCTACATCAATCATTGATCAAGAAAATGTCCCACTGGCTTGCCCACAGATCATTTTCTGAGTTGTGGTTCACTCTTCTCAGACAATTCTAGCTTCTAACTTGTATTGAGTTGACAGAAAAGGCAACCTGGACACCCAGCTTATTTTATTTATAGTATTCTTTAATGTATGTTGTGGTATAATTCTCTTAATTATGTATGTATGTGTATGTGTTTATAACAAAGGCATTTCTTTAATGTAACCACATCATGAGGAGGAACAAAGAGATTCACTGCCCTTCCACCCCAAGTCTGTTTTCACAGTCTTAACATGGGGCTTAGGCTGAAATAAAAAGCAAGAGATAGGCATGGCTAAACATTCCTGTCAAGGTGTAGTCTTGCTCATCATCATTGTCTGGGGATGCAGTCCGTCCTGTAAAGTGATCTGACAAGTTGTTAGAACTACATTAAATTGCCTCACAGGAAATAAACTATCCATCTGATAGGCAACAGGATCCCAGACTTTTCCCTCTTGAGCCTGAGATTCTTAGGAAATTTCAGTTCTTTGAAGTTCATTGCATCAGTGGTATGACAGTTAAAGTGAAGGATGTGATTGTCTCTTTGGCACATCTTCTTTCCTGCCAATGCTATTACATTTCCCCATACTTCATTTTCATATCTCGTTCTTGAGGTGAGATATACATGTGTCTGAAGCAAATGATAAACAGAATGCAAGTAGGAAACAAGAGTAGAAGACATTCAGCTGGTGACAGACGACACACAGAAGAACCATTTCTTCATAACCTTTTGGCCTTAGTTACTTTTGGAAGTGTTGTCACAAGTGACCCCATTTTTTGTTGTTGTTGTTTGCTTCGAGATAGTCTCACCATGAAGCCCAGGCCCATCTCATACTTACAGTCTTCCTTCTTAGGCTTTCCACATTCTGGTTTGTAGGCATATGCTACCATGCTCAGCATGTCTCCAATTTATTTTGAAATTTTACTCCTTGTCTCTGAACAATATTCTTGATGGCATTCATGATTGTCCATCTGGTAGTTTGATTTCAGTTATTTTTCATGATATAATTTTTTTCTCACTGATGTACTTTCCAGAGAATGATCCAAAATAGCTGTACTTTTAGTTTTTGTAAGACTGATTTTTAAGCATGAAGCAAACAAAAACAAAACCCCAACAAAGTTGCAGATAGATGGTAAAACATCATCAAATTAGATGCTTACAGTATTCATCATAAATGACTAGGGAAGCCCCATGGGGCAGCCAACTCAAGTTTGAAATTAGTTGGATTTCAGGTGTGACACAATATCCCCTTCCCCCTAGGTGAGATGTCCAAGTAAAAGAGCACATAGCAAGCAGCAGATAGATAGACTGGGTCACCTGGTGGGACACTTACAACATCTGGCAGAAATGACTGGAAAAGCCCTGCTGAAACAGTGGTCCAGAGTTCCTGGCTAAGAGACAGGGTGGCTTAGATGAGAATGGCCCCCAAGGCTCAGATGCTTGAATACTTGGTCCCCATTCGATGGAATTGTTTGGGAAGAATTCAAGGGTGGCCTTGTTGGAGAAGGTGTGTCATTAGGGGTGGGTCTCGAGGTTTTAAAAGCCCACACGTTCCCAGTTAGCTTTCTGCCTCATGTATCTTAGGATGTAATAGTCTCCCAGCTACTGCTCTAGCATCAGCTTGCCTGCCTGCTGCTATGCTCCCTGACATCAGACATCATGGTCTTAAACTTTAACCCTCTGAAACTATAAGCCCCCCCATAAACTCTCTACTCAATAAGTTGCCTTGACCATGATGTTTTATCACAGCAATAGAAAAATAAGTTAAGACAGAGGTTGGTACCAGGGAGTGGAGGTGTTTCTGTGACAAACCTGATGATGCTGGGTTTGGGAGGGCAAGGGATGGGGCACATCTGGAAAACTCTGAGACACTGGGATAGAAATACAGTTAAATAATACAAACAGAGCCTAATGGGCTGTTCTAGTATATCCTTGGAAGGCAGTGGTGCTGAGCCATGTGAGCCGTGGAGGTTTCAGATGTGAACAATATTAGCAACTGAACTAGAGACCATTTTTGTGATATTTTGGCAAATAATGTGACCGCTTTCTGCCCTTGTCCTAAATTTAAAGGTATTGGATTAGCATCCTCGGTTGAGGGATGTTCAAGAAAGTCTAATATTGACTCTTCCGCATGTTATTAGTAATCGCTCTTATGTAGGTCTGTAATTAGAAAGAGCAGAGAGTAGAGAAACATACAAAATATAGAGTTCAAGGAGAAAAAGAAACACCAGGAAGTTTAATGTTGGAACCAAGAAAGAGGCAAGAAGTGTGAAGAGAGGCTTGATCTAAAGTGGAAAAAAAAAAAAAAAAGAAAGAAAGCAGGACCTCAAGGCAAGACCCCACCCAACTAAGCTTCCAAATTTAAAAAGAAAGACTTGAGGAATTTTCTGCTTCTAAAAAGCAACAATGAAGGAAAGTTTCTGCAAAAGTAACTCAAAGGGTCATGGTTCCATCCCAAGCAAGCAGCCTGTCCTTGCAGCTTCATCTACATAGCTCTGGCTTTAGAGTCATGAAGGATACAGAAGTAAAAGACTTGTGGAATCTTCCTGTGTGGTTAAGGAGAGCTGCTGAGGCCAGGCAGTGTGTGACAGGGCAGGACCTGCATGAAGTCCCTATGAGGCCATTGTATGAAGCTGGAAAAGTAAAACCTGGATTGCACTGGAGACCCCAGGATGTTGGAAAGGCTGACACTGTGAGGCATCTGCCATGAAGATGCAGACAGACTGGACCAAGCCCAAGACAGAAAAGTGTGCTGTAGGCAGCAAAGCTGGAAGAGTGGGGTCATCTAAGCCCTTCGACATCAGACATAAAGCTGCAGGATTTGGGGGTTTTGTCTGATGGTTTTTTTTTTCTATGTTGCCATTCCTTCCTTTTTAGAATGGTAATTTATATTCTGTGCTTCTGTATGTCGGAAGCATATAATTTACTTTTTCCCACCTGAGGGATTACAAGTAAGAGACTGGATTTCCTTGAGTCTTAGAAGAGTCTTTGGACTTTTAAGCTGTGTTGAGACTGTGAAAGACTATGGAGACTTTTGAAATTAACTAAATGCATTTTGCTTTGTGATATGGTCATGAGCCTAGGAGGCCAGGGGGTGGGATGTGGTGGTTTGGATGATAACGATACTCCCACAAGCTCACATATTTGAATACCTGGTCCCCATTTGGTAGAAATATTTGGGAAGAATTAGAGGTATGCCATTGTTTGAGGACGTGTGTCTGAGGGTGAGCGCTGATGTTTTAAAAGACTTGTATGATTCTCAGTGTTCTCTCTCTCTGCCTTCTTCTTGCAGATCAAGACACCTTGCTCTCATGTCCCTGTCGCCATGCCTTCACTCTGCCATCATGGACTCTAACCTCCTGAAACCGTAAGCCCAACACTTGCTTTTCATAAATTACCTTGTTCCTGATATCTTATTTCAGCAATAGGAAAGAAGCTTAGACAAGAGATTTCTAGATAGAACAGAGTTGTCTCTTCACAGCTGAGCTTTTGGGTTCTTGTTGGTATCTCTCCAGACAGAAAGGCTGGACTAATGTCACAGCTCCACAAATCTCTGTGATCACAGGACAACTTCCCTCTGGGGAGGAGCTCTAGACCCACGTCAGTAACTCCACTGCTCCTGGAGACCCACCTATGCCACAAAAGGCCTTCGTCTCCAGATAGGGAAACTCCCCACATCATATAATAAGCAGAGTCGTAAATGTACAGAGCACACAAAGGATACTAAAAGCTGCAGGAAGAAAAGAACAAGTACCATACAAAGGTCGGCCCATCAGATTAAGAGCCAATTTTCAATGGAGGCTGTGAAGGACAAAAGGACAGACTGGTGCTTTTTGAGTTCTGAAAGATCGCAGATGCTAGCCCAGACTATCATACTCACCAAAACTATGAGTCATAGCCAAAGGAGAAAGAAAACATTTCCTTTACAAAAACATATATTAGAGGGATGTGTAGCTACAAAGGATATTGTACAGAGGATACTAGAAGGGATAGTTAGGTCTGAAGAGATAGTCAAACATACCCAAGAAGGTACAAGGAAGAGATAAACAATTCCAGATTACCAAATTAAAAATGCTTAGTAGAATACCACAAGTAACAAAATAACAGGAATTAATATATATTATTCAACAGTAATTCTTAACATTAATGGTTTCAACTCTTCAATAAAGGGACATGGGCTAACAGATTGGATCAGAAAACATGATTTATCATTTTGCTGCTAAAGACATTACTTTAGGGTATCTCAAGCAAATGGAACTAAGAAAAAGTGGTCATAGCTATTCTACTTTCTAGTAAAAAAATAAATAAACTTCAATTCAAGCCTAATCAGAAGAGATGGGGAGGTACATTTAATAGTCATTAAAGAAAAAAAAAATCTACCAAGCAGGCTATTGCAATCTTAAACATATATACACCAAACTTAGGAGTGCCCAATATTAAAAAAAAAAACACATTTACATACAGTGCTACAGATCAGGCCACACAGTGATTGTAGGTAATTTTGTTATTCTAGTCTCATGAATAAACAGGTCATCTAGAAAAATATAAACAGAAAAATGGTAGAGTTATTTCTTTTTTTATGGCATTTAAAATGTTTATTTAAAAGCGTATTATATCAGAGACTCCCCAATCCTAGCAGAGACCCAGGGTTTCCAAAGAAAATTATAGGGTACTACAATGTCTTCACATGGATTATGGCAATGCTGACTACTGGACAAGTTACCCCAATGTGACTTGCTGCCACGACCTGGCCCAAACTGTGGACAAGCAGCAAGACACAGGAGAATTGATTGCACCCCTTTTGTAAGGTCAGACCTCTCCCTGTTCCTGTTCTTTTTTTTTTATTTTGTATTTATCAAGAAAAACAGTAAATTGAATTTAAAATGCTGATAAGTTAACAATAACTATAAAGAAAATAAAAATCATAAGCATGACTTATCAAGGGTGATAATGCAAATAATTTGCTACACATAAAATTACTTTGTGTTCAGTTTTCCCTCTGGATTTTTTTTTTTCCTATCCCTGTATATCCCCATTCAAGGTCCCTCCCTTCCCCTTCCCACCACATCAGATCATTTTTTCTTTCTCCACAACTTCCCATCACCTCCCTGGACAGGCAGCAGGCAGTCCCATGGTCCCACTGATCCAATAAAGCTCAGTTCAGTCTCCACTCCTGGCAGATCCAGTTTTGTCCCCCCTCCCTCAAGAGTGAGTCAGGTGTTCCTATAGGTGTAGTGGGATCCGAAAAGTCAGTCTAGGGTGTTTCTGATCCCAAGCTGTTTAGTGGTTGTGGTTTGCAGCTTGGGCATGCTTGGCTTTTTTCTTGTTAGTTTGTTTAGAGAAATGGTAGTGTTAAATGACCACAAATTTACTGGACTTAACAGGTATCTATAGAACGCTCCACTCAAACACTGAAGAATTCACATTCTTTTCAGCAGCCCATGAGACTTTCTTTAAATATAGAGCACATATTAGAACACAAATAAGTCTCAACAAATACAGAGGACTTGACCCATATCCAGCATTCCATCTGACCACATGAATTAAAGCTGAGTAAAAAGACAGAAATCACACAATTTTATGAAAACTAAGTGACACACTGCTGAACCAAATTGGATGCAGGAATAAATCAAGAAGGAAAAAAAATTTAATTCCTAAATTGAATAAAAATGAAAATAACAAATCGAAATCTACGGGACACAGGAAGGCAGCCCAAGTGGAATACTCACAGCTTTAACTGCCTGTGTCAGGAAACTTAGATCTCAAACCACTACCTTGATAATGCTCCCAAGGCCTTAGAAAGGCAAGAAGAGCGAACACCCTCAAAAAAGTGGACAGGAAGCAGTGATCAATCAGGGCTGAAATTAATAAAATAGGAAGGAACAACTAAATAAACATGAAGATTCAGTGAAACAAAGAATCAGTTTGTCCCTCAGTCTGTCATTGTTGGCTTAACGCAAACCAGTATCATCTGGGAAGAGGAGCATCATTGAGAAAATGCCCTCGTGATATTGCCTGTCGGCAAGTCTGGGGGGCGCTTGGTTATGACGGATGAGAGCCTTAAGCCTAAAGAGGCAAGCCAGTAAGCAGTTTTCCTCAAGGCCTCTGCTTTAAGTCCTGATTCCAGGTTCCTGCCTGTTCCTGCCCTGACTGTCTCCAGTGATGGAGTGTGCCCTGGGAGACTGTTCCTGCCCTGACTGTCTCCAGTGATGAAGTGTGCCCTGGCCGTTGTAAAATGAGAGATGCTTTGGTCATGGTGTTTCGTCCCAGCAATTTAACCCCTAAGACACAGTTCTTTGAAAAGAGTAATGATATTGACAGACCTTTAGCTAATTTGTCCTGGCTGGTTTCATGTCCTGGCTCGCTCTGCACAAAACTCAACTCTAAAATGGATCAAGGATCCCAACATAAGACTGGTACCCTGACTCAAATGCATGAGAAAGTAGGGAATATGCATGAACTTGTTGGCACAAGGCAGGACTTGGACAGAATGCTGATGGCATAGGTGTACAGACCAACCATAAATGGAACCCGATGAGATGAACAAGGGCTACAGCAAAGGGCACTGTCACTGGTGTGAAGAGGAAGCCTACAGAACTGGGAAAAAGCCCTCTGACAAGTTTACATGTAGAGGGTTAATATCAACAATACATAAAAAACTAAAAAAATTAATAATCAAGAAAACAATGTAGTTTAAAAATGAGGGATGGAACTATACAGAGAATTCTCAAAAGATGAAATACAAATGGCTGAGAAACATTTTGGCAATGTTCAACATCCTTAGTCATTAGAGAAATGCAAATAAAATAATTTTCAGATTTTATCTTTCACCAGTCAGAATGGCTAAGATTAAAAATAAAAAGACTTGCATATGGGGGAAGAAGGACATTTGTTCTCTTTATTCCCTGCTGAAGGAGTGAAAACTGGTCAGCCACCATGGAAATCAATGTGAAGGTTCATTTTTAAAAAGCCAGAAATAGAGATAGCACACAATCCAACTATTAGGAATATTCACTAAGAGTCGAAATCCTACTCTAGAGATACATGCCCATGCATGGTCATTGCTGCCCTATTCACAATAGCCAACACACATAAACAGTCTAGCTGTCTATCCACTGATAAATAGATCATGAGAATGTGGCATGTTTACACAATAGAATAAGTGTTATTTGGCTATTAAGGAAAATTATGAATTTCACAGGTGTGGTGGTTTAAATGAGAATAGTCCCCAGAGGCTCATATGTTTGGAAACTCAGTTCCTAGTTGTTGCTCTTGCTGTTTTGAGAAAGTGTCTCACTTTGTACCCTTGAGTGTCCTTGAAGTCATTAGGGTCAAAGTCTGGATCCTGGCAGCTATGACAAGATAGGGCCTGAGACCAGCAGTCCTAGATAGGCCAAATAAAGAAACAAATCATAGTGAAAAGCGGGAAAGGAAGATTTACCTAATAAGGTTGGTTGCCTTAAAGAGAGAAACAGAGAGGTTCACTGGGACATCCCCTCCCCAGTCATTCTTTAGGGTCCTAACAAGAGGTTTGGGTTTAAATACTGGGAAGGAAAAATGCCTAACTCTGCATTCTTCAGCCACCACTGTCTAGGTTTCAGTCTCTTCTGCAAGGTGTTCAGACAAGTTACTGGAGTTGTGAAATTTCTTCCCAGAAGACAAGCTCCTTCTCTGTCTGGCACAAAGTTCAGCCTTTCTCTTTCCACAGCATGAGATTCCTAGGGAGCATTCCAATTCTCTTTAGATCAATATTTCAGTAGTTTGATAGACAGAGAAAGGACTCACTTTCCAGTATCTTTGCTCCTGCCCAGAAGGTTGAACAGGCTGGCCTGGAACTCCCTCTGCCACTTCATACTTATAGAAATCCTCCTGCATCAGCCTCTTGAATTCTGAGGTTACAGAATTAGCCATTACAGTCAACATTTTTTTCCAATTTAAAAGCTAGACTCTCAATCCATTTCTTGCTAATATTTCACCCAGTAGTAAATGGATAATTTACTACCCAGCTACATTCTGTAATTAGGCTGCAGGTCAATAATTCTGAACCTGTGATGCTCAGATATAGGACAGCATTACTTTAGCTCGATTTTAGCATCTCAGTGTCTACACGGGACCTACAACTGAGTGAGACATGCCCACTATTTTTATTTATTTATTTATTTATTTATTTATTTATTTTGAAGGTCTTCAGCTTTTTTTATTCTTTATGTACAAAGCCAGGCATGATCTGTTTCACTGGGTAGACAGCCATGAATAATCCATTCAGGGTAGTTTAGTCCAACTTAATGAAGCCTATGTCCTTTGCGTACTGCCGGAAGCACTGACGGCACATTTCCGGATCAGACCGTGGCGGTTAGAACAGACGCGGCAAGAGCGAGAGCCCTGGCCGAACTTGCGTGGATGACTCCAGTAGAGCTGCTGGTGACCCATCTTGTCTTCAGACAGCCAACGAGCAGAAAGGAGCGAGCAGGCGCACGCAAGCGCTCTTCAAAGTTTTTTCGCCCACTATTTTTATAACCAAAAAATCAAATACTGACTGGTAAAATCTCTTCTCCCTCTCCAGAAGATATTCAGGAGAACTTACACTGTGGTTCTAGACACCCCCAGCTATCAAATTGCCTAAAATATCCTGGGTTCATCACTCCCCAGGCAAGCTTTGGAAGCCAAGAGGAAAAACTCACAAGGAGGAGACCTTTTGTGAGTCTATCAGGATATTCTCAAGGACTTTAATTCAGGCATTTTAAAAGTTCTGGCTTCTTCTGATTCTCTGCCTTGGACTTGTGATGCCAATAACTCTTGCCTTGACTTTCCCCTCATATCAACATCTAGGGACCCGCTAAGAACTTCTTTTTCTCCATACACTTACTTGGCTGTATTACTAATGGCACCACAGATAAAATCTTAAACATTCCCTAGATAGCCAAATAGATGCACTGGAGGTACCACTATTGCCACACCAGTGACTCCAACCTCAGGAAGAAGCCAGATTTGGCCATTTCTCTAATTCCTTAAATGGTAATGAATGGATTTATCTCTTCAGAGGCAGGAATGTTGAGAACAGGAGACAGAGATGGGACAGATGCCCTTGGGCATCAGCTGAAAATGTCCTTGGTCCTATCCTAACTGCAGGACAGACATGCCAGGAATGTTTGGGGCTCTGACCCCACATCTGGTCCCTGAGTGATTTTAGGCTTGTCTTCACTGCAGGGAGGATGATGAGAACAGGAGTTAGAAGCTGTTTGGGAAGAGTGGGGACTCAAAAGCAGCAGACCCAAGGATGTCAGAAGAGTCTGCATCTGTCACCTCTTTAGATGAGCACCTCTGAAAAGTCCACTTTGTGGATGAAGCTGAGAGGAGGC
Source organism: Sigmodon hispidus (assembly GCA_004025045.1). NCBI lineage: Eukaryota > Metazoa > Chordata > Mammalia > Rodentia > Cricetidae > Sigmodon > Sigmodon hispidus. The sequence goes on along the minus strand of PVIH01014596.1, from coordinate 28,505 downwards.
ACCTGGATACCTGGTTGGGCAACCAGGCTGATCAGCTCACTCACCTCCCATACTCCACCCCCGTTTTGCCATAAGTCCTTTTAAAAAACACGCAAAACCTGTTTCCCAGAACCCCTCTTGCTATCTCTCTCTTTTAAGCTACCACTATATAATAAATCTTTTCTCTAGAATTCACCCTTTGTGGTCTGTTCATTTCAATCTCAAAGAAACCCCAGCAAGATGTAGAGGAGCATGCCTTTACTTCCAACACTTGGGAGGCAGTGGAAGGAGGCTCCCTGTGAGTTCAAGACCATTCTGATCTCTATAAAGAGTTCCAGACTAGCCATGACTATTATGGGGTACTTGAAGAGAAAAACTCCTTTGTTACCTGAATAAGTCAAATGAAGTCGTTATTTTACCTCCAATTGGGCTGTCCCAAGCAGAGTATTGGGAAGCAGTCTTGACCTCCAGTTTGCTGAGGTTTTTGTTTGTTTGTTTATTTTGGTTTTTGTTTTTTGTTTTTGTTTTTTTTTTTTAAGATTTATTTATTATGTATACAGTGTTCTATCTGCAGGCCAGAAGAGGTCACCAGACCTCATTACAGATGGTTGTGAGCCACCATGTGGTTGCTGGGAATTGAACTCAGGACCTCTGGAAGAATAGTCAGTGTTCTTAACCTCTGAGCCATCTCTCTAGTCCCATTTGTTGAGTTTTTAAAGGCAAGGACCACAATATAGAAAGATAGCCCTGGACATCTACAGCAAGCAAGCATTGTTTACAGAAGCAGTTAACTGGTCAGGCTGTTCTTATAACCTTGAGGAAAGAGACACATTGTATAGGAATTTATGACTGGTCTAGAGACCACTTTCCCTTAGGAATTTATGGCAAATCTATGGCTGGTCTAAGTGATCAGTGACCAGTTTCATCAAAGATGATTTTAGCACTTAAAGTATTCTTAGGAAATTCTTCATAGATGGTATAATATTCAGTAGCCCACTACATGGCTACAGTGAGATCCTATATTTCTTTTAAAAAGATCTCAAGATCTCAAGAGTCCCATATGAGCAGAAACCATGCAGTTAGGAGCTTTCTTTCTGTCTTTCCTGCAAAAGCATTCAGCTTTTTTTCTTAGTATTTTACTTAATCCCATTTAGAATGATATTAATGATCTTTTCATGCTTAATAGGTCTTCAAGAGTTTTAAATAAATAAACAAATTTATTTATTTGTTTGTTTTACATTCCCAGCCTCAGTTTCCCCACACTCCTCTGCTCCCACTCCCTTGTCCCCCCCTCCCCATTCACTCCTCCTCCATTTCTATTCAGGAAAGGGCAGGCCTCCCATGGATATCAACAAAACATGGCATGTCAAGTTGTATTAAGGTGACCCATTATGAGGAATAGGTTCGCAAAAGCCAATAAAAGAATCAGAGACAGCCCCATCACTGTTAGGAGTCTCACAAGAGGACCAAACTACGCTACTGTCACATATCTTCAGAGTGCCTAGGTCAGTCCCATGCAGGCTCCCTGGTTGTTTAATCCAGTTTTAAAAATTGGGGTACAGATCTAAACAGAAAATTCACAACAGGAGAATCTCAAGTGGCAAAGAAACACTTAAGGAGATGTTCGACATCCTTATCTATTAGGGAAATGCAAATCAGAAAGACTCTGAGATTCCATTTTACACCTGTGAAAATAAAAAATGCAAGTTACAGCTCATGCTGGAGAGGATGTGGAGCAAGAGGAGCAGGCATTCCTCCATTGCTGCTGTGAGTGTAAGCTTGGCCTTGGTGATTCTAAACCTGATCACCACTCTCCCTTTGCCTCAGCCTATGGCCCTTCCTGGATCTTGACATGCAAAATGAAATCACTGTTGTGCCTAGAGCTGCTTGGGGCAGTAGCATTCAGTAACTGAAGTAATGAGTTAATAAGTTAAATCTGAATTTGTTACCTTGCCAACTCAAATGCAGTCTATGATTATTTTAGAACTCTGGGAAATATAAAAAACTAGAGGAAAATCTCATCTAATTCAGTACTTAAATTGCACTTAAAATGTGTCTTTTCAATACTTTTACCATTTATGGAAATTTTATTGGCTTTTATATAGTTATCTTTATAAAATTTAACAGAGAATCTAACCTTTCTGTAGGTGTATATTTTCTTGTTCTGTTAAGTTACATTTGTTTATATATGTTTCTGATGTAGGATGGTTATATACTATAAATAAAAAACTGTTTTATTTAGCTATGGCAGACACCGTAGAAATAGGTGGGAAAATCTAAACATAGGTAGGAGGAGTAAAAAAAACAAAAACAAAAAAAATGTGATCCAGCTACCCAAAAATCCAATATAAAAAAATAATAAATAGGATAAGCCATGGGCCACATGACAAGATAAATTAATAAAAATAAGTTAAATTAAGATAAAAAGCTAACTAACCATATATCTAAGCCTTAGGCCAAACAATATAAAATTAATATAAACAGCTAAGTCATTTTAAAACAAAAACAGCCACAAAAAAGTCTAGACCTCTAGTCAAATGAGGCCAAAAACCTCCTGTTACAGATGGTGCCCCACGTTGGGCCTAGCTGCCTGTCACTGCTTGTGCCCCCCAAAATGACTCAGACATTTATATTAATTTTATTTTGCTTGGCCCATGTCTCTGGCACATTGTTAACTAGCTCTTTTATTTTAATTTAACCTATCTCTATTAATCTGCCCTGCCACATGGCCCATGGCTTAACTATTTTTTTTTACATTTTGATTTTTGGGCTGCTGGATTGCATCTCTCTTTGACTCTACCCTCTTTCTCTTAACTATGCTCTGATTTTTCTGCCTATTCGTTTGTGCCTGTCATGGGTCAAAACAGTCTTTTACTTAAAGAATGATATTCACAACATACAAAAAGACATTCCCTCATCACATTGCCCCTTATTCCAAAAAGGAGTTGAGTCTATTGAAGAAGTGTGAGTCTGTTGCACCTGAGAGCTCACAGAGTGAGTGAGCAGGTGAGTCTGAGGAACTTGCTTTCTAGTGCTGAATGGCTAGAAACAGGCCTGTGTCTAACTCTGAGAGGCAGCCAGACCCTGTGCTAGTCCAGCCACACCTTGGCGCATACCTTTGATATCAGTGGTGATAATATTTTGGAGATGTTTCTGTTCTTCCATTTTGCTGTCCTACGGGGTCTCCTCAGAGAAACTGAGCTGCCTCATGAGTCTCATGCTGACAGAAGACAGGGCCTAAAGCCTGAGCAAGCCAAGGGGAAGACTTTTCTTCTGGAAAGAGGTTTACAACTGTTACTTCTTTTTTACAGGAGAAGCAGTGACGAGTCAGTGGTGGATGGAACCACGCTTTGACCAGGACTACTCAGATGAGTGTAATCTGGCCATCTGCTTCAACCTCAGCCTCACTTCGGGACCCTAAGATGAGCTTAGAACAGGAAGACCTCTGTTCCTCTCCTCAGTGCAGTCACATTGAGTCAATTTCCCTTGTCTGCTTTTCACTATAAATTTGATTATTTTAATTTGCTTGTTGAAGATGAGTGGATTTACCTTGTTGGATCATAGGCTGAGACCCTAAGTTAGGTACCATCTGTGACTGTGCCGTTGTCTCTCCTTTCTGGAAGAGAGCATGTTTGAAGGTCACAGGAGTGGCCTCTCTCTAGACCAGGTGAGATCCATCCCATTCTGTAGGCATTGGCATCCAGCAGTGTTATTTCCATGGAGAGAATGCTAAGTAAGACTCAGCCCAGTAACTGGTACATACACGTTCTCCCACCCATTCCCCAGAGGCTTGGACTCCGGGCCTGCCCAACCCTCTACCCTCCCAAGTTCCAGGATTCTCTGGCTAGGAGGTGCCATAAAGAACGGCATGTATAGGTTTCTCTGAAGCTAGTGTTACCAGGGAAACTGAACTCCCTTGGGAGACTCTCAGTCTCGTTAATAAAATAACACAGAAACAGACTCAGAAGAAAATTCAAGGACAATTTCATCAGAGTTTAGGAGAAAAACATAGTACAGGTTAGCTGAAAATCCCAACGGCTGCTGGGAGGAGGGGTGGTGGGAAAAATATCATGCCTCTTAAATTAGTCATGGAATAGAAATAGACATCGTATTAAGAAAGGGGAAAGCACTCCCAGGAATAGAAAGAAGCAAGCTAGCGAGCAAAGGAAAGAGTCCAAAGAGCATGTGTTATCCATTCTTACAAAGGCCTCCATCTCATCTTAAAGAGAATAAGAGATACATTATTCTGGAACCATTATGAGTGGCCATGGCCTGGGAACCCCAAAGTTCCATGTTCCAACATGGAGCCAGTTTCACAGTTTTTTTGTTTGTTTGTTTTATAGTTTGAAGGGATACATAAAACCACAAATCCAGACAAATTTAAACTACATTAGTGGGTACACCAGAGACACAGATGTATAAAGATGGGGGGTGCTTTTCTGCAGACCCACGATGCTAGCTGGTGAGATTCTTAGCCCTTGGCATGGTGGAAACTAGTTTTCGTCTGTTAATAGCTTTTAAGAGGTTTTTTAATTTGTCATCATGAGGTGTCAGTTCAGATACAGAGTAGGACAGTGAATGGTGTTCCAGAAGGCCAGGACTAGTGCAAGATAAAGTGATTAGCTTTCAGTCTCTCGACAGCACTGAGATTCCAATCAGAACACCAGTCTCTGCAGATACAGGCTCCTTCTAGACTCCTCTGCAAACTGGCTTTTTTCACATGCTAGGGGGTGATAGCTTTATCTGTGTGTGATGGGGAGGAGGGGACCCATACAGCTAAGATAAAGACAAACAGGAGCGGCTGGCCAAAGCCTTGTGAATCTAAGTGTAGGGGTCCAGTACTCCTGATATGTGAACTGACCATGTCTCTCCTGCAGCCCTCTTCCCGCCCCTTCTCATTCTAGCCATTACTGCCTAGTAGTTTAAAGCATCAGCATACAATGTATGTAGCCATACAAGAAGACAAAAAAACAAGAAATGTATAAAGGCTCCTTAGTTTAGAGATAATAATCCAATGGAGGCTGGTTCAATAAATTGCATCCTGGTAAAAGTAGACTTGAGTGCTGTTCTTGGGCTAGGTAGTATGCAACATTTCAGTTCCTACTTTCCTATCAGATCAAGAGTTTAAAATGGTGCTTATAGTGACTGGTGGCTGGTGTGATAGTACACCATACATATCCTTGCTGCAGCAGGGTCATTGCACAAATGGTTCTCTTCCATATTTTACACACACACACGCACACACACTCACACACTCACACACACACACACTCACACACTCACACACACACAAGGGGCTTCTGCTTCTACCAGTTCCTCCCTAGATCTGTACTGTTGTGAATTTACCCTTCCTTTAACCGTGGAGTTCGTGGGATCTATCCATTGGTCTCTGAATTACAGGTGGGGTCTCAGGGTGTCTTATGACACAATGGCCAAGGCTTGTTTGTTTGCTTTGTGTCTTCAACAAAGAACTGAGCATAGTGGTAATAGGGAAAGATGGATTTACTGTCAGAGACAAGGAGTGGTTCTCGCAAGCCAAAGAGCCCCTGGGCTCCAGCTCCCTGGTATTTTCTTTACAAAAGGGAAAAGAAGTCTCTGAAAGGAGTGATCTATTTTTGGCTGCCCATGTTTTCCTTCTTTATTGGGAGAGATCTGTTCCACCTCTGGATGGTTTTGGTTGCTAGGTTCCAAAGCTGATTTTCTTATAGCTCACGGTCATGTACGTCTGACCCTATCTTTCTGTCTCACTAGAAAAGCACTGTGTAACTTTCTTCTTGCCCCCATCATAGTTTGCATTCTGCAGTTTTGAATGTCCTCTGTTAGGCTGTGATGTCAGAGAGGGTGGGGACCCTGCCCTAGTTGTTCATTGTGTCTCTTGTGCTTAGCACAATGCCAGACTAGAGCATGATTATTCTCAATAAATATTGTTTGCATGAAACAATGGATAATTTTAGGACATGCATACTGAAGCAATAAACGTACCAGTTAGCTTGGTAGCTAAATGTACAAAGTTGAAACCCAGGTATGAAACCTTGGCTAGTAAAAGAGTCTCTCCATGACACAGTCTCCCTGTCTGTGAAGTGAAGTAAGGCACTTCCCATAGGATTAACAATAAATGACAAGCTTCAAAAGGGGTTAGACACACATCACACCACCATTTTCTACTGTTGGTCAATAGTACTGTGCTAATGACTATTGTTTTATATGCATCTTGATATATTTTATGACTTTTCAGTACATGCAATTGCTGGAAGGTGAATTGCTTGGGATTATTTTTGTCTATTGTCTTAGAGAGATACAATTTTATGTTTTTTTTTCAAATGAAGAGGGGTGAGGAGCCAACACCCCTGTTAGTTTATAGATCAGCAGAAATCAGACACTCAGAGTTAGTCAGTGATGATAAGCACTTACTCAGATAAAAAAAAAAAATGCCTTGATGGCAACTCGTCACAGCTCATAATGGCCTACCTTGTCCTTTGGGGCCTTACTTGAAAATGTAGATTACACAGCCAAGATTGGATTATGGGAATCTAGAACATCCTCTTTGCTTGAGATCCCAAACGAATGTGAGGAGTTAAGCTGTCAGTCACCAGACCCACCTTACATGTAACTGCTAAGTCATGCAGATGTGACATCTAGATGTGATGCCTTGGTGTGTGGACTATTGTTACCATGTTCTTAACTGTGCACGGCCTTTGGCTTTATGAGATGGGGTCCTGCTGTGTAGCCTAGGCTGGCTTTGAACTCACTGAAATCTTTCTGGTTTAAGGTTCAAGAGGACACAAAGATGGATTCTTCTTTTGAATAAGAGATTATTAGAAGGGCATGAGCAGACAGACAGTAGCATGGCAGGGTCTGTGATAAAGAATTTGGGATCATGAGACAGAGTGTGGGTCCCTTTTTCTGTACTCGAAGGAAGGGGGCATCTCATGCCATGCAGCTCATGAGCAGTCCACAGCACAGGCTAGCATCCAGGCAGGGATGTCAGGCAGGGATGTGACTCCGAGGATGCGGAGTGAAGGGAGTACCCTGCTTGTTATACAAGTGGGAGATGTGCCGGCAGCAGTCCTGCTGATGTTCCAAGGCCTCACAGCCTGAGCCTATAAACTTCCTTGAGAAAGTGAGACTGTAAGGGTGCCATTTGCCATTCTGAGAGTACCTGGGGAGCCTGAGAGGAGCCTAGAGACTCACAGACAGTCATCTCCTTTACAGTGGCTTAAGGAAAGAGGCTGCAAGGAGTGGATGCCATCTTAGCAACATTCCCTATGTAGCCCAGGTTGGCTCCAAATGGCTATAATCCTCCTCCCTCTGCATCAGGAGTACTGAGATTATAGGTATAAGCCATCACTGGCCTAGGGCTTTTCAGCTTAACTTCAGGGCTTCTCATGAAATAGAGAACCTTCCCAGCCTGGAACTCTCCAGCAGTAGCACTGACTTCTTCTACTACACAGTGGTCCCAACACTGTTTACAATTTTCTTATAAATTCAGAGGGCTATTTCCTTCATTCTGAAGCCAGACAGAAAGACAGGGAAACTGTAGGAATATGGGAAGGAAAGGGCTCCTCACTCCAGTCTGGTTGAAGCCTCCTGCCAGCTGAAATAAAGAATTCTAATACAGGGAACATTTGCTGTGAAGGTTGTTGACACAGGAATGATATAGGCCTGACAAGAATGGATGCCACGCTTAAGAAGCCTGAGTTTGAGCTCCAGAATCCACATGATAGAAAGAGAGAACCAATTTCTCTTAGTTGTCCTCTGTCACATGTTCTCACACACATATACAAATAAATAAATGGGGTTTCAATTTAATTAACTAAAAATTAATTAGTTGGAATAGGGTCTCCTGTATCTCAGACTGGTCTTGAACTCGCTATGTGGTTGAGGATGATCTTACATTTCTGATATTGTTGGAATTATAGGCATACACCTTCATGACTGGTTTATGCAGTTCTGGGAATAAAACCCAGTGCTTTCTGTGTACTAAACAAATACTCTACTAATTGCACTATATCCCCAGCATCAAAGCAAATATCAATAAAACATAAACAATGCAAGTTGACAAAGAGTATCTTTTTTAATTCCCTTTATCTGTGGCTGAAAGTTTTGTTTTTTCTAGAGTGATTTCTTACATTATCTGTAGTTTCACATGGGTTTTAGGGTTCACCCACTCAGGGGGCTTTCAATTATTCACACCATTTTTCGGCCTTTGGTCTTTGGGCTTTTTGTTTGCTTGTTTTGCTTCTGGTTTTTCTAAGACAGGGTTTCTTGTGTAGCTCTGGCTGTCCTAGAACTCTCTGTGTAGACCAAACTGGCCTCTAACTCACAGATCTGCCTGCCTCTGGAATTAAGGACATAAACCACCACAGCCCAGCACCCTTTGGTCTTTGTTATTGTTAGTTTTAAATGCCAATTTGCTACAACCTAGAATTACTTAAGAACCCAAATGAGAGATTGTTTAGATTAGTTTGGCCTGTGGACATGTCTGTAGGGAATTGTCTGATTATTAACAGCTATGGAAAGACCTAGCCCACTGTGGGTGGTACCATCCCCTATGCAGGACAAAGCCAGAGAGAGCAAGCAAGCAAGCAGGCAGCATGAATGCATTTCATTTTTCGTTGCCTTGACCGTGGACATGTTATGACTAACTGCTTAAGTTTTTTTTCCTCAACCTTCTCCTCAATAATGGACTCTTTAACTTGTAACCACTTTCTCTTCTAGGTTGTTTATTGTCAAGATCTTATGTCACAGAAACAGAAATGAAACCAGAACAGTCTTACCATGCAGAGCAGCTCCTATGCTGCCCTTTTTACTTTCAATATAAGAGTTGTATAGAGACATAATTCATATACCAACAAATCACTTAAAAAAGTATACAATTCAATGCTTTTTAGGATTCATAGTTCAACAACTATTACAAATTAGGTCAGGACAGTTTCATCACTCTACAGAGAACCCCTGTTCTCACTACTAGTCACCCCCATTTCACCCCAACACTCCGCAGCTCTAAGTAACTACTAATTTATTTTGAGTCTCTATAAATTTGTCTAGTGTGAAAATTTTGTATAAAAAGAGCAGTACAACACATTTGTGATTGGCTTCATTCATTTAGTTTGATGCTTCTTTTTATCATTTTCACTAACAAATAATATCACATTGTATGACTAGACTACTTACCTGCTTATCTTTTCATGGTCATTATTTGTATTGCTTCTTCTTTTTGACTGTTTTGAATAGTGCTAATATGAATGCTCATGTACAGGTTGTTGCGGACATTTTTATCTGGAACATACTCAGGAATGAAATTAACACATCATGAGGCTACACTGTATTTAACATTTTGAGGGCCCGCCAGCCTGTTTTTCCCGTAGTTACATGGTTTTACATGTCCACCTGCAGTTTCTCCACAAGCTTGTCAGCATCACCATCTGTCTTTCTGATGATCTGCATCCCAGGGGGTGCGGATGGATGTTTCCTGATGGTTTGCATTTGCATTTCTCTGATGGCCAATCCTTACAGATTTCTGAATCTAACATTTAGAGCCCTCATTTGCCTCACCTCAGAGCTTCCATGCTTAAATTTTGATAGGAATTCCATGCTTATTTTTTTCCTCACAGATCCTGGAAAATCACGTGACTAAACAACACACCATTGTTATTCTGGCAATAGGGGTAGGTAGAACCTGAGCAGAAAGAAATTCAGGGAAAGAAACATTTAGTATACATGTGGCTTATGAGAGAGAAAGAAAGAGAGAGAGAGAGAGAGAGAGAACTGGTTCTGTAGACACCTCAGTTGAGTTTATTTTTTTGTTTACATGTATTACAAAGCTTACAATTAAGTCACAAAACAACCTTCATAGATTCTTCTGTTAATCCTTAAATGCCAATGACTCACTTACAGAAACGAAAACTTAAGGTGTCTTTTCTGACATGAAAATGATGTCTGTGATCTGCAAATCTCACTGTGGATATAAGCCGATGGACTCAGGAGGAGGCATGAGGGATGAGTGAGGGGCTGAGGACGTAGTTAGAAGGCAGAGTGCTCACCTATCATGCAGGAAGTATTGGTTTCAGTTGTCCCAGCACCAGTCAGTTGAGCTTTTGAGCTCATGAGTCTGGTCCTCAGACAGGGGACGGCGAGACAGCTGGGTCAGAAGTCCACAGTCATCCTTGACTGCACTGCTGGGAAGTTCAAAGCCACCCTGGGCTAATTAAGACTGTCTAAAAGAAAAGGGAAAAACACAAGGACTTTAGTGAATGAAAAAGGATGGATAAGGAGGAAGTACCAAAAGATGGTTGGAACAGTAGGCCCATGGGAAATAAAAACAAGAAACAAGTTAATAAAATACAAGACCAAGAAAATGAAGAGCAAGCGGTGCTCAGTGCTGTGGAGCTTCTAAAATCTGAGCTTCAGAAACAGAACTGAAAGTTTAAAACATTTTTTATTTAGAATTTGCTATGCAGGAGGCTTGAGGCCCAGTATGGCAAACAAAAGTTATGTTTTCTCTTCAAAGGACTTTCATCTTATGAGTAAGAAAATGACCTCCACACAGATTATTAACTGACCTTTCTGAGGTTATATAGAAATAAAAAGTAAGATGGCCTTCAGTTGCTGGCTACTGATAGTTTCCAGGAGAGGAGAAGTCTGTTGTCTTTAACTCCTGAGGGGACCTCTGCTCCAAGAGATGGCCTTATACCCCTGCACATATTAGCAGCTAAGTGGACATCATAGGTTTTTATAAAAAGAGAGAACACATGTGGTAGGGAATCATGATATAAGATTAGGGGAGAAGTTGAAGAGGGGGGATGGGTTATACTTAATTAAACACAGCATATATGTATATGAAATTCTCAGTCCATCAAAAAAAAAAAAAAAAGAAATTCAAAACAAAACAAAACAAAAATCATGGCCTCAGTTTGGGCCAGACTCAGAAGTGGCTTTTACTTGTAACCCTAGCATTTGGTAGACTGAGTCAGGAGGATTTCTGTGACTATGGGGATGTACTGAGAGTGACATAGTACATTCAGGTCAGCCTGCTAAATGAGAGAGAGAGAGAGAGAGAGAGAGAGAGAGAGAGAGAGAGAGAGAGAGAGAGAGATTTTCATGCACCTCAGAGATCATCTCTGGCAGGCTATGGTTAACTGCAGTTCCAGATCTGGATCTCTAATTTCAGCAAAAGGACACTGTACTGAAGGAAGGTGCTTATGAAACTGCTTCCAGTCCTAGACTTCTACTGACAACATTTGAAACTCAGCCCTTCTGCACCATAAGCATTTAGAACCATAACTGCTCTTCCGAGGGATGGAACAGGGATTCTAGTTTGCATGGAAATAGATTTGAGATGAAACTAAGAAGAAAATAGAAAGTTTTTTAGTAAATTTCCAAGAGAACCCAGATTCTAAGAAAAGCTGGATTTAGACTTAGGTGGTGTATGGAAATGTAGGGAAACACCAGTCTACATTTTTATACACAGGAAGGAAACTATACTTTCTTAGTCCAAAGTGCTCCCATTTGTAGCTGAATAGAGTAGTTGACATTAATTTTGGTAATGTGAGGTTTTCCTGGGAAGAGTGAAGAATATTCTGGGAATAATAAAAACTATAAATAATTTACGTGACGATTGCGAGCCAAGGGAAGGAAGTGGAATCCCTTGGATAAAGAGATAAACAATGAAGGACTGCCAAGCCATACTTTACCCCACTCTTGATAATGCACTATAAGGAGTGACAGAAAAATAAAATAAAATGACATAAAAGGCCACCATGCCTCCTTGTTCTCAGGGTGACATTTTGGCATTGTATAAAGCTCCAGCACAGGAACAATTGTTTGTCTGGCATATCCTCTTTGACACATCTTTATGACTGAGACCCCTGGAGCCAGGGCCTGGTCGGGAGAAGGAGCAGATACTGGAACTGGGCAGCACAGGGATAATAAGGCTCAAAAGTCCCCAGCACATCACTCTTCACTCATCCCATGTTAATTGGGGCTACTCTGGATGCTGGCCAGGGCTGGAAGGTTCTCTTTGTGCCTCCTTTTATAGGCTTTGCGGCCATTGCCTTTGTTTCCTCCACTGGGATTTATCTCAGGAGAATCCCAAGCTGTTCCAACAGGGAGCGACCACAGAGTCACAGACAATCACAATTAATAGGCACTTACAGGCCACAGAGTCATCACCCAGCATCTTGTTCAGGCTCCAGAGCTGAGCCATTCAGGTTGAGGCATGTGGCAGAGCTCACGGGGCTTGGTCACAGGCCTTCAGAGCTGTGGAGTCACACCTCTCTTACAAAATCCCTTTTTCATGAGACACTCCAGGCTTTTCTTAAACATCTCAAGTTACATCTTCATTTGGAGCCAGAGTGGGAGGAGACGGACAGAGTAGAGAAGCCGCGAAGATCCAGTTTCTGAGTGTATCTCCCATTTCACCTCTGTCTGGGAGAAGGAATGTTGATGTCCCCAAGTTATCCTTGGCTTTGTTATTTGCTGGAACAATCCAGGACTCAGCATATAGTAACAATTTAGCCAGAGGCAAAAGTTTATTACAGTTAAAGAACCCAGTGTGACACCGAGTGAGGGGAAGCAGAGTCCAAAGAAAGCCAGGAGCTAGCATCCGAGGACTATCAGTCGGATCACATGAAGATGTGGTTCATTTCTCTAACCATAAATTATGACAGCTTGTGACAGCTTGTTTCTCCCAGAGACACTAGTCAGAGTCTCAGTACCCAGTATACATTATCAGGCTAGTTACAGAGACACTTTCTTCTTGACATGCTCCAAATTTCTGGCTTTTTAGAGAAAAAAAGGATACTCAGCATAAGCCACATTCATACAGGTACATGGCACTGTTCTCCAGGCAAGTTTCCAGATGGCAGCCAAGGGCTATTCTTTCAAAGAAAGCTGTTCTAATGACAGCAACCTCAAGTTAGCTGTATTAACTATTAATAGTGGTGCGGGTGGAGGCAGCAATATATTCCATCCCCTGCAGCCATCCAGAGAGTTCCCTTTCCTCTTAGGGACCCCCATTCAGGCAAAGCTAAAAGGAAGAATTTCAGGCCAAGCTAGTATGAAGCAGAGTTAGGGAATCTAACACTACCAGTGTTCTCACCAAGAAGGTGAGAAGAGCCTCATGTCTTTTTCAAGATACCCTTCCCATGTTACCGCAGTTCTCCCAACCTTTCAATCCCACCTCAACTCTATCCTGCACAGAGAGCTTACTGGCTCCCTAGGAGCTTGCTAAGATCATAGTAACTGATTGTTTATCATTATAAATTTTGTACTCATATTTCTGGCAGATCATCTCTATTCTAGAAGCTGAAGATCCCTCAAACCTAGTGTGTCTAAACCCAAGCTCTTGGCCATCCTCATTTTTGGGTTCTGTCTCCCGCATGCAATGTGCTACTTAACCAGTCTTGATCTCACCTGCTGCAGGGGTTCTTCTCAGCCTCTGTTAGACTTCCTCAGCAGCTGGCAGCTGGTCCTGTGCTCTTACTGCCTCACTCCGTCTCTCTTCTTCCTCATCTCTCTGCTGTCCTTTCTATTGCTTCTGTCACCCTGCCTCCGAGACTGGGTATACTATATATAGGTATTTTTCTGCAATTTCTCTTTTTATTTTATTTGTGCTTTCTTGGGTCTCTTTCCCCTGCCCCTCTCTCTTTTTGCTTTTTTTTTTTTTTTTTTTTTTTTTTTTTTTTTTTTTTTTTTTTTTTTTTTTTTTTTTTTTTTTTTTTTTTTTTTTTTTTTTTTTTTTTTTTTTTTTT
>PVIH01014596.1:0-14675 GCA_004025045.1 Sigmodon hispidus | reverse complement strand
TCTTGGTGGTATTTATGTCTAGGATCCTGCTACTCAAAGAATCATATGCTGAAAATCTTGATGAGCCCTGGCAGTGATATCATATGATTTATTCTTTGCTATTCTGTCTCCAGCTGGAATTTGGAGTTGCAAGCAAGCTGCCAGGGATATCAGAAGCTACATTAGAAACAACAGTATATTTTTCTGAAGTTCCATGTAAAAAATGTCATTTGAACATTTTCGTGGCTGAAATTTTTTATGTTGTGTCAATACAATTCTATAATGCTATAAAATTGTCATGTATTTGTCAGTAGACTTCAAAAGATGTTCTTGAAGGTTATTTGAGCCCAGATTCACCTTGTAAACTCATGTTTTTCTTTCTTGCCTGTGGATGCTGGAGTTAGAGTGAGGATTCAAGTTCACAGGACTTCCAGTCTCAAGGCTAAAGAATCATGATGATTTTCACTCTTTGCCTCAACCTTTCTATCCACCTTACTGGTTATTTCTGCTCTGCAGATTTGTGCTTCTAGACACACAGGATAACTTACTGTTTTCTCTCCTCACCTGTCTAGAAGGTTTCTGTTCTGCATCTAGCATACCACTTACTCCTAGAGAAGCAGTACAGTCTTGTGCTAAAACATATAGATTCTGGAGCCAGACTATTTGGATGTGAAGATTGTGCTGTTTTTATGGCCATCTGTTTATGGCTGTGTTACCTGGCCTTTCTGAGACTCAGCGATCTCATTTCTAAAATGCAAATGCTGGAGGTACATATTATAGTATGTATTGAGGTTTAAGTGGAGCAGTATATTTAAAGTGCTTAAAATAATACCTGTTACATGGCAAGCATTATATTGAGGCTTTCTTAGCAATGATTCTGTTTTTATTATTGAAGATCTGGCTTCAAGCTGTCATCTTTTTCCTGTCTTCCATACATCTTTTTAAACCCCTCACATTCTTTGCCTTCCAATTAGGCAGTGTGCTTTTGGAAAAGGGGAATCTGTTTTATTTATCTTTCTAGCCTTCGTGTTTGACACAAGATAGACTGTCAATTCATATTGAGAATGTTACCTAACATAGACCATAACACAAACAATGGTCTGAATTACTGTACTTGTCCAAATTCTGTCTTACCCACGTATTTATTCAATGATCAGTAATATTTGATTCTATAGGACTCTTCATAGGTTTATAAGTAAAAACTCCATTATAAAAACCATTTATATGAAATCAGTGTTTTATAAGTTCTACTTATGCTTATATGTGTTTTCTAAAAACAAATCTATGGTAAGTACTTTGAGAAATTTCAGGGCACCCAAAGCTAAGCATATCTTCATTAGAGCAGTCTCGATGTTTTCCTAGGCTAATGCCTACAGGACAAAGAGGGAGATAAAGCTTAGCATTCCCCCCCTTTTATTAAAAATAGATTCTTTCCCCATACAATACATTCTGATGCCAGTTTCCCCTCTGCTCCTCCCAGTTTTTCCTCCCCTGCCCTGCCCTCCTCCCCTCCCCTCCCCTCCCATCTGGATTCACCCCCTTCTTTCTCTCATTAGAAAAGAACATGCTTACAGGGATGGAAAAAAAATTCAGAGGGAAAGCTGAACACAAAGTAAATATATGTGTAGCAATCTTATTTGCATTATCACCCTTGATAAGTCATACTTATGATTTTTATCTTCTTTATAGCTATTGTTAACTTTTCAGCATTTTAAATTTATTTTGCTGTTTTTTTGATAAATACAAAATAAATAAAGAAGAAGAAGAAAAAAAGAAAAAGGACACCTAAAATTTCAAGTTTTATTTTTGGAAACTATTCCTGAAAAGACATTGAATACTGGTGGGAAAGTGTAAAATGTTCTGACAATGATTCAGTATTATTCAGTGTGTAATCTGAAACTCATTGTTGTACCACAAGTGTAGCGTCATTGTTGGATTAAAATGTTGGATGTTTTTGTTAATATACTTAAAACTGTAACCAATAAATAACATCGTAGTAGACTATACTTTATTTCAATAAACTTTAATATTTAAACCAAAAAAAGAAAATAACATGCTTCTAAGAGACAACACACAAACATAGCAAAATAATATATGACTAAATAAAACAAAACCCATCACATTGAAGTTGAGCAAGGTAAACCAACAGAAGGAAAAGAGTATTAAGAGAAGACACAAAAATCAGAGGCCCACTCATTCACACATTTAGGAGTCCTATAAAAATACTAAACTGAAAGCCATAACGCATATGCAGAGAACTTGGCACAGACCTCTGCTTGCTGCTTCCATCTCTGTGAGTTCCTATGAGCCCTACCGGCTGTTTCAGAGACCTTGTCCTCCATCCCTCTTATACTCCTGCCTCTTCTTGCACAGGGTTCCCCGAGCTCTGAAGGGAGGGATCTGATGGAGACATCTCATTCAGAACTGTGTGTTCAAAGGTCTTTCTCTGTGGAATGTCTGGCTGTGGGTCTCTGTATTTGTTCCCACCTGCTGCAGGAGGAAGCTTCTCTGATGATGGGTGGAGAAGCCTTGATTTATGAAGAAGCAGAATATCATTAGGAGTCATTTTATTGTTACTTAAAAAAAAAGACCAGTAATGTTTGCTCTTACCCTCGGTCTCTGGGGTATCTAGTCTCTGGTTCTTGGTCACCCAAGCAGTGTCCGGTATGGGTTCCACCTCATAGAGTGGGGCTTAAGTCAAATCAGACATTGACTCCCACGAACTTTGTGCCACCTTTGCCCTAGCATATTTTACATACAGGACAGATTGTAGATCAAAGGTTTTGTGTATGTTTCTCTCTTGGTAGCCTGCAAAGTACCCTCCTGTACCAAAGACACTAGAACACAGAGGTGAAGGTTCTATACAGGTACCAGCTTGACCTCTCCAATGAGAGTTGTGTGGGCATTGTCTTCAGTAATGGGGTCTTGCTGTCTGCTTGTGGAGAATAACCTGTTGTCTTGCAACATCGTGGGTTATTTGAGGGATTTCCCTGGAATCCCCCCTTGGCCAACAACTCAGTTAGATGTAACCCAGTCCCATACTGGACACTTTATTTGGTGACAAGAGATATCCAGTTGGGATTCCATCTCCCTTGTTATTTGAGATTTCATTAGGACTGCTTTCATATACTTTAGGATGTTTCCATACCATTCCTCAAATGCCCGTTAATTCTAGCTGTCTTTCCCTCAGTCTCATCTCCCTTACCCCTCTCCACATAATCCTCCCATTCCCAGGCCATCTGACCCCAATTCATCTATAAACCTATTCTGCTTCCCCCTTCTTTGGGAAATCTATGCATCCCCCAGTCCTGTCCTCTACACCCAGCCTCCCTGGGTCTATGGGTTGTAAGCTTAGCATTTCTTAAGGTGTTGGTTTGGTTTTTTGACCAGATGCCCATTTTCCTCATAGAGTGTTACTAATATCTAACAGAACCACTTCTATAAACAAACATAGTGAATTTTTTTAATGCAGTAACTTGGCCTTTTTCTCCTCCTTGGACTTGCCTGGAGCTTGGACGACTTGCTAGGTGATGTGCCGTTTGTTGCTAACTATGGTGCTAATTTTTGCTGTGCTATAGGCTCTGAGAACATCACTTCTTTTCTAAAATCCTTATCAGAAATACCCAAGGCAGCTCATCCATCTATTGTGTAAAACATACTGAGGTTCTTCTGTGAAGGAAACAGGATCCTTGCCCTGAAGGCACCAATTGGGATCCCGAGACAGACTCACATCTCCATCACCTAGTATGTGAACTGTGCCATTCATAACTCCATCACCTGGTGTGTGAGCTGTGCAGAGAAGGTGCTCCTAGCTGTACAGGGAGCCTGGGCCAGAGCATTCATGTGGGGCTCAAAGTTTCAGTCAGACTGGGGAAATAAGCTATAATAACCCATGGCACAGAACAATGACTTTTATTAATAAGGCATCATATATTTCAAAATTGCTGAAATTATATTTCCAATGTTCTTATTAAAAGAAATGGCAACTATGTAATATGATGAATTTGTTAATGTTTTGAATTATTCTACAATGTAAGTATATATAAAACATTGCATTGTACTCTGTAAGTACATAACAATGGCCTTGCCCCTTTTGTAGCATAAGCTGGCTTTGAACTCACTACCCTCCTGCTTCTACCTGCCAAGTGCTGAGATTACAGGGCTATGCCATTGTGCCGAGGGAAACAACATTTTTTTAAGAGGCTGAGACTTTTTTTGTTTCCCTGATACAAATCTTTCAATGGACAAGTGAATAGTTAAGGGATGTGAAGCTGAGGTGTGGTTTTGTTTGTTTGCTCACACAGCAAGGTGACAGCAGAATTTTTCTTTTTCATTGAACTGTTACCCTTCATCTGAGCTTCCAGTGTCCAAATCAGAGAAGCACATACAGCTGCCTCTGCTTGCCCATAGCAAGTAGCTTCAGGATTTACAGATATTCAAATCTGCAATGCTTATGTTCCTATATAAAAAACATATGAGTAAGGACAGAAAGATAACTCAGTGGATAAAGGTATTTCCTGCCAAGCCTGATAACCTGCCTTTGATCCCCAGAATCCACATCATGGAAGAACAGAAACAACCCTGGCAAGTTGCCCTGACTTGCACACACAAGCACATACACAATAAATAAATAATAAGTTCATGTAAAATAATCAATGCATATTCTCCTGTATGCTTCATATACTTGCATATGTGCGGCACACACAAGTACACTCACAATAAATAAATAATATATACATGTAAAATAATCTATACATACTCTCCTGTATATATCACATCAAGTCTCAGTGAAATACAGAGACTTGGCTAATGATTATAATATATATCCTACATAGCTAGTTCTTTGCTATATTTCTGAAGAGCATGACAAGAAACAAATCTGCATGTGTTCAATATAGATGATAATTTTTTGCTCATGTTTTATTGATCTTGGTTGGTTGAATCTAGGGATGCATCACTGATGAGTAGAAAGAATAGCATGAACACGTGGAACTATGCAAAGACTTTTTTCCTTGTGCCTGTGGAAGAGCACTTAAATTATCTTTCATTCTCCATATTTCTATCAGTAACCTCAGACCACATTTTATTTCCATACACATCTATCTTGTTCCTTCCATCTTTGGCCATTCTTGAGGATAATGTGTGTGGTCTGTACAGTGCTGCAGTTAAGTGGCACATTCTGTGGAAGCCAGAGGGCTGGGCTCGGTGACTGTGGTTTGCCAGCCTAGTAATTGGTGGTGGGAGGAAATTGGCACCATGCAAGAGGGCCTTCAGGATGCAAGATTGCGGTATTGTGGTTGCTGTGGCCCATGCGAACACGGATGTAATATATGTAGAAACAGATCACAATGAGTAAAGCCACCCACTCTGGCTCCAGGCTCAGGCAGCTGCTCCACTTGCTGCTGGCTCATTTGGGACTCCAGGCTCACTCGCCTACCACCTGGGGTTAAGAGTCTAGGAACTGTCCTCTGTTCCCAGGAGCAGCCAGCTCACTTCTCTCTCTAATCTCTCTTGGTGAAACCAAGTCCCCATTAATTGAGTTAATATTTTTTCTCCTGTAGGGGGCTTCAATTATTCCCTCTCCCTAATTAAAGTTTAAAAACCAAAAGCACATTCTTTCATTTGAAACTTGGAAACCTGAATAAGCCCAAGGCTTTCTGTGCTTCAATCTCTGATTGAAGAAGTTGTTTAAAGCAACGTGGTGATAAAAGTGCGTGATCTGAGGTCTCAGGAGACAAGGCAGGAGATTCATAGTGAGACCATTTCAAGAAAGCCAAAGAGCTGCTTGGTTAGACAAGCTTTCCACTCTTCTTAGCTTTGCAACAGACGGTGCCAATGATGCATACTCATGCGGTAGCAGTTGTTGAAAGCTCTTTGGGGGCATGTGAAGAAGGCTTGTCTAGCTCAGGTGGGTCAAAGCCACTGATCTCTTGGGTCTTCACTGGTGCTTGGTGGGGCATTTTTGATTTGGAAGGTCAGAAACTTAGATTAAACTCCAACCATTGGTTCCATGTGATGTGGGATGTCTTTCTGTATGCAGTGAATACCATTGGTTAATAAAGAAACTGTTTTGGCCTATGGCAAAGCAGCTTAGAGGCAGGAGGGAGTTCCAAAAGCATAGGTAGAGGAGAAAGAGGGAGGAGACACAGGAATGTGATCCAGTTGCCCAGGGAAGCAAGATGTGAAGAAACACAGGTAAGCCACAAGCCATGTTAATAGAAATGGGCTGAGTAGAAATGCTACCTAGCAATGAGCCTGAGCCATAAACTGAGCAGTTTGTAATTAATATAAGTCTTTGTGTGAGTACTTGGAACTAAGCAGCTATGGAACTACAGGTCTGGACCTCGGGCTGGACAGGCCTGAAATTTCTTACTACATCCATGAGCATGCATCTGACAAAGGCCGTGGAGGTTATTTGCACCTACGCAGACAACTGATGCTTCCCTTACCTCCAGTAGCCTTCCACTATATCTCAGAAATCCCACTTTTTATTCCATAAGCCCTATACCCATAAGCCCCAGTGTTGGGAGATGTATTTGAATTAAGGATTCCCTGGCCACTTTGTAAACTCTTTAAAACTCACTGCTTGGAGCTGGAGAGATGGCTCAGTGCTTAAAAGGACTGGCTGGTCTTCCAGAGGACCTGAGTTCAATTCCCAGCAACCACATGGTGGCTCACAACCATCTGTAATGAAGTCTGGTGCCCTCTTCTGGCCTGCCAACATACATGCAAACAGAGCACTAAATACATAATAATAAATAAAATCTTTAAAAAATACTCGCTGCTTTGTAGATCTCAATACTGTACAGCAGGCAAAATGGGCTTGGTTTAGTGTCGTCTGTTTTGAAGAGATGCTTCTCTCCTTCTCATGTGGGTATCAAATGACAGTCATCAGGCCATATTTACTGAACCATCTCACTAGCCCTCACCAGCTTATGACATGAAGTCAACTGCTATACCCCACCTTTCATCACCAATCCCTGCCTACCCTTCTGTCTTCCTTCTGACCAACCTCTGTGTTCCCTTGCTCTGCCAATGACATGCTGGCATTATCCCCATCTGGAGTTTTTGTTCATACTTTTTTACTACCTGTATTTGTTCAAATCCTACTGCTCTTTCAAGGTCTGTGAATCAGTTAAGGTTGGGTTTAGCTGCATTAAAAAGTATTCTGCTACCCTGAATGAACCAAATAGGGATTAATTTATCTTGTTCAGCAAGAATTTCAGGGTCCAGCAGTGTGGAGCTAGATTATATCCAGGATGTGGAATCCCTCCAAATGCTCATATTGTGCTTTGTAGTGACAGTGGTGCATCTTTAGGTATCAAGAAGCAGTATAAACTTCCCTAGAATAAGCATACACAGATCATTATTGGTCAAGAGTCACCTAAGCCTAATTCTCAGCTTCAAGGAAATCTATAGAAATTTAGAATTTTCTAACCTGTAAAGGTCAGCTAGAAGGGAGTTGAGATGGGTGTCAGTGACAGCCGGTCTAAGTGATGCCCCCTCCCTACAGCCTTCCAGGCTTTCAGACTTCTGCTTTCATGAAGCATATGTGATCTTTCCTAAGCACTTATAGCTAAAAAGACCACTACAGTAATAAAACTCTAAAATACATGGAACATAAAAAATAAAATCTAAAGCTCTTCAAGCTGGGTTAGGCTCAGCTACAGATGAAAAAAGCACAGTAGGTCACAGCTAATGCCCACGGATGCACTATGGCCACCACAAATTCCTGCTAAGCAACTCTTCTACAGTCAAACCAGACTTGTGTGTGTGTGTGTGTGTGTGTGTGTGTGTGTATTAAATCACTTTATTCACCTATCATCTTTCAATGAAATAAGAATGCTTTTGCTTAAAGTCCACTAATGAGTGAGTACATCCCCTGCTTATCCTTCTGGGTTTGTGACACCTTGCTCAGGAGGATATTCTCCAAATCCATCCATTTGCCTGAAAATTTTAGGATATCATTTTTTTCATACTGCTGAGTAGTATTCCATTGTGTAGATGTACCACAGCTTGTTAATCCATTCTTCAGTTGAGGGACATCTAGGTTGTTTCCAGGTTCTTGCTATTATGAATAATGCTGCTATGAACATAGTTGAGCTAATGCTTTTGGGGTGTGAATGTGCATCTTTAGGGTGTATGCCCAATAGTGGTATTGCTGGATCCTTGAGGAGATTGATTCCCAGTTTTCTGAGAAACTGCCATATTTCATTCCAGAGTGACTGAACAAGCTTACACTCCCACCAGCAATGGAGGAGTGTTCCCCTTGCTCCACATCCTCTTCAGCATAGGCTGTCATCTGTGTTTTTTATCTTAGCCATTCTGACAGGTATAAGATGGTATCTCAAAGTTGTTTTGATTTGCATTTCTCTGATGGCTAAAGATGTTGAACATTTTTTCAAATGCCTTTCAGCCATTTGTAATTCTTCTGCTGAGAAGGTCAACATAATATCTTGTTTATATTTAGCTTCTTTTGGATGAGTTTGTGATTTATGTCTTTTTCTGTATGTTTTCTCATCCTAAAATGTACTTGGTAGATGGTCCATTGGTTTATTCTTTAAACCCAGTTGAATTAAATGGGGGGGGGTGGCATAGTTATTTTAAAAGGCTATATTTAGAATGGAGGGCTGAATTAGAGTTCTGGCCTCACTCTATAACTTGGTGTGAATAGCATGGCCTTCATGGACCTGCTTTTCATTAGTAAAATTAAAGGATTCAATTAAATGATCCCAAGCTTTTCCTTCAGCTCTAAGACCTTAATGATGCTCATGAGTGCAAGAGACTAGCCTCTCTGGGTCAATTGATGGAGATGGACTCCACTGGAGTCAGTAAGATTCAGCAAAACAGGGAAGGGAGGAACCCAAGAGTGTGTCACTCTCATGGCACACAGGCCCAGGACACACCCAAAAGGAGACTGGGCCAGACCAGTATTTAAGAGATTGAAGGTGAAATGTCAAATTTATACAGATAAACAGGGATAAACATAGGATATTAAGTTTTAGGGAGTAAGACTCCTTCATTCCCTTTCTGAAACTTGCCTCCTATTAAAAAGAGAATAGCTACCATCAACACTTCTATAAGTTTGGGGACCAGGGAGCCCCACATCTAGCACTATATGAACTTGGGATGAGTGACCAGTGTCTGCATCACAGTCTACGAAAGAAAGAGAAGGGAGACCTGTGGGTTGGAAACATTAGTTTTTCTCCCATGGCTTTGCATTCCATGTATGGTTGAGCGTTGTTCACATCACTAGTTTCCAGTCTTTGGTACTGAAATAAAAAACAATTAAGAGCTTAAACACGTTCTGCAGTTGGCAAGCTCTTGGCCAAAGGAGTCCTGTGATTTGTGTAGCCCCTGCAACATCTCTGCAGATGCAATGGGAAGTGATGTGTCACGTTTCCTTGGGCTCTTAGCCTGCTCTCTGACTACATTTTTCGATTCAGATTCTGGGATCTGTTCTGTTTCTATCCACTTCACTTGATCCCAAGTTTTAATGTTCATTCAAAGAGAATAGATTTTAAGTAGTGGGGCCTGGTGCCTGCCACACATTAATTATTTGACTCAGATCATTCTCATTCCCATCCCTGAGTTCTATTGTCCCCTCCCCAGCCCAGTCCAGGGCTTGGCTTTTAGTCTTCCCTATCCTTTCTACATGCACCCATTCGTGAGATGCGATGACACATCCAGTCATTCCTAGCCCTTGTCTCCAGGTTTAATGAGTCACACTGGGCCATAAAAGCTGATGTTGAAAAGAAACCTCACACTTGGATGAGACTGTTGGTTGTACTCAAAGCTCCATCACACAGTGCAAGTTGCTGACTTTGGCATTCTTTGTCACCTGTCAGAGAAAGACGTTTGGTACTGATTTCACAAGTTACCTGCCAAGCCAGTTTCATGGGATTTTCCAAGAGGAAATATTGCCCAGATATGTGATTCTTCTTCCTTATGTTTCAACTCCTTAATGACAAGGATGCTAGAATTTCTGAGATGCCTAAGCTCAGAGCTGTATGCTTCCACATATATTTATTTATCTCTATGACTTCAGAAGTTACAAGACTGCTCTTTTTGCTCTCTGTTCCCCCAGCAGACCCAATCCCTCAGGCTTGTCTCTAGGGCTACAACAGAATACCAGCTCCCTCCCTTCCCCCTTTCTCCATGCCTCCTGTAGATCCCACAGACCACCTCTCCTGCCTCCCTACCCCCAACTTATCGCTGTATCCCAGTCCCCAATTTAGATGGACAGCCCTGCTCAGTCACGGGTCACACCTGCCAGAAGATGAAATCTGCTGTCGTCTGCAGAGCTTCTCTGCTCTTCCTGTTGCCCCAGCAGATTCAGTCTTCTCATGTTCTTTCCAGCTATACTTCCCCTAAGCCATGCCTCCTGTGGATCCCACAGACCATCCCATCCTGACATCCTAGAAAGCAGCACCTAGACCTATAATCATCCAAGTGTCAAGTTGCCAGTATAAAAACAAAATTAATAACAGCCAGGACAGTATGTTTCCAGTAGAGTCCAGCTGTCATACCACAGCAGGCCCTGAATATTCCAGTATAGTTGAAGTATAAGAAAAAGACCTTAAAACCACCTATGTGAAGATATTAGAGGTTTTAAAAGAGGAAATGAATAAATTCCTTAAAAAATCAGGATAATGTAAATGAATAATTGGATGAAATGAATAAATGACTTAAAGAAGAGCAAGAAAAAGCAAACAAAGAAAATAAAACTATTTAAGACCTGAAAATGGAACTAGAAGCAATAGGGAAAGTGAGAGAATCCTGGAAATGAAAAATTTAGGAATTTAAACAGGAACTGTAGAAGCACACTTCACCAACCAATACAAGAAATTTAAGAGAGGATCTCAGGCATTGAAGATTTAACAGAACCGTGATTCTTAACCTTCCTCATGTTGTGGTGACCCCCAACCATAACATTATTTTTGTTGCTACTTCATAACTGTAATTTTCCTACTGTTATGAATCATAGTGTAAATATCTGATATGTGACCCTTGAGAAAGGATAAATTGACCCCCAAAGGGTCCTGACCTTCAGGTTGAGAGACTGCATAAGAAGAAATGGATATATCGGTCAAAGAAAATGTTAAATCTAAAACACAAAAAATCCTGACACAAAACATCTAGGAAATCTGGGACACTATGAAAAGACCAAACCCAAGATTAATAGAAATAGAGGGAGGAGAAAAATCTTAGCCCAAAGGTCCAGAACATATTTTCAACAAACTCATAGAAGAAAATTTTCCTAAACTTAAGGAGATGCTTATGAATATACTAGAAGTTTACAGACACCAACTAGAATTAGCAAGAAATAAAAGTACCCTTGCCACATAATAATCAAAACACTAAGCACACAGAGCTAAGAAAGAATATTAAAAGCTACAAGAGAAAAAGACAAAGTAACATATGAAGGTAGACTTATTAGAGTTACACTGGACTTCTCAATGGAGATGCTAAAAGCCAGAAAAACCTGGACAAATGTCTTGCAAACTCTAAGAGACAACAGATGTCAGCCCAGACTAATGTACTCAGCAATACTTTCATTCACTATAGATGGAGAAAATAAGATATCCCATGATAAAGTCAAATGTAAAAAATATATCTAGCCACAAATTCATCCCTACAGAAGGTGCTAGGAGCAAAAATCCAACCTAAGGAGGTTAACTACACTAACAAAAACACAGGAAGTAAATAATCTCATGTTTCTGGGTCCTAACAGTTCACTCAGGGAAGGGAGCAAGAAGGCGTGGAGTCAGACCCTGGGAGTCAGCTGAAAAAAACTAACTCGTTCAAAAATGGAGAGAGCTTTCTATACCCTTCTTTCAGCACCCCAGGAATCAACAGTCCTTGGTCATCAATATCTCTCTATAGCAATAGTC
Organism: Sigmodon hispidus; assembly: GCA_004025045.1. Lineage (NCBI taxonomy): Eukaryota > Metazoa > Chordata > Mammalia > Rodentia > Cricetidae > Sigmodon > Sigmodon hispidus. Next base: position 2,802 of record PVIH01014596.1, on the reverse strand, counting down.
TCAATCCCTAATAAAAATATACAAACTATCAGTATTGGATGTGAAAACATTATTTATTGTTCTGCTGCATTCAAGAAACACACATCAACATTAAAGATAGACATTACCTCAAGGTAAAAGGTTGAAAAACATTATTCCAAGCAAATGGACCTAAGAAGAGATCTGGTATAGCCATTTAATATCTAACAAAATAGACATTTAATATCTAATCAAAAGAGATGGGGAAGGACACTATATACTCATCAAAGGAAAAAATCACCGAGATGATGTTTTAGTTCTTAACATTTATGCCCCAAACACAGGGGCACCCACATATGTAAAAGAAACACTACTACAGCTTAAATTGACCATCACACACTGATAGTGGAAGACTTCAATACCCCATTCTCACCAACACACAGGTCATCTAGGATAAATCTAAACAGGAAGTAATGGAACTAACAGATGTTATAAATCAAATAGACCTAAAAGATAGCTGTATAATATTTCACTCAAACAAAAGAATCTACTATCTTCTCAGCACCTAATGGCTCTTTATCCAGAATTGACCACATGGTCAGATAAAAAGCAAGTCTCAACAGATACATGAAAATTAAAATAACTCCCTGAATCCTATCAGAACATTACAGATTGAATCTGGATCTCAACAACAGAATCCATGGAAAACTTACAAACTCATGAAAACTGAACAGCTCCCTAGTGAATGAAAACCTAGTCAAGACACAAGTAAAGAAATTAAAGACTTTCTAGAATTCAATGAAAATGAATACATAGAATGCTCAAACTTACAGGACACAAGGAAAATGGTGCTAAGAGGAAAGTTTGTAGTATTAGACACACACACACACACACACACACACACATGAGAGAGAGAGAGAGAGAGAGAGAGAGAGAGAGAGAGAGAGAGAGAACACCAGAAAGTTCTCAGCCTTCCTAATGCTGCAATCCTTTTATGCTGTTATTCATGTTGTGTTGACCCTCACACAATAAAATTCATTGCTTCTTTAAAACTGTAATTTTGCTACTGTTATGAATTATAATGTAATCTGTGTTTCCTATGGTCTTGGGCAAACCCTGTGAAAGGGTCTTTTGATCCAAAAGGGGTCGCAACCCACAGCTTGAGAACTGCTGTTCTAGAACAGAGAGAAGTAAGCATACCCAAGAGGAGCAGATGGCAGGAAACAATCAGACTAAGGGCTGAGATTCATAAAACAGAAACAAAGAGAACAGCACAAAGAATCAGTGAAACCAAGAGTTGGTTCTTTAATCAAATCAATCAGATAGATAAACCCTGTCCACTCTAACTAAAAGACAAAGAGAGAATATCCAAATTAACAAAAGCAAAAGCAAAAAGGGTAGCTTGACTACAGGCCCCGAAGAAATCCAAAGAATCATAAGGATATATATTAAAAACCTGTACTCTCCCAAATTGGAAAATCTAAAAGACATGAATAATTTTTAGATAGGTGTCAGTTACCAAAGTTAAATTCAGATCAAATAACTATTTAAATAGACCTATAATCCCTAAAGAGATAGAAACAGTTATTAAAAGTCTCTCAACCAAAACAAGCTTATCACAGAATTCTACAAGACTTTCAAAGAAGAGCCAATACTTTCTCAAACTATTCCACAAAATAGAAACAAAAAAATTATCAAATTTATTTTATGAGACCACAGTCACCTTGATACCCAAACCACACAAAGATTCAGCAAAGAAGAAGAGCAATTAGTGAGGCAGAAGAAAAGCAAATGAGCTTCCTGGCAAACGGCACAGATCCCTGGCCTCTGATGAAAGCCTGGCTTTGATTGCTATTAGGGAGATGTTGTGAAAGAGGCAGCAATGAGCCCACAGAGACGCCCTCAAACCAGGACCTCGTTGATGGTGTGTGTGAACATCAGGTGGCTGGTTGGGTCAATTTAGTATAGAATTTAAAGTTGAGCCTCTTGACTTGGAAGATTACTTATAGCCTGAGTGGCAAAGGCTAAGAGCTCTCAGATGGGGATGATGAGGTCCACCAGGAGAAAGGGATGCAGACTCCTGACAGGGAGATCCTGAAATTTTCTTAGTTGACTATTGGAAATGTATCTCCTCCAATGAAATAAATCCTCCCGCTCACCACACTGCAACAGATGTTGGACCCTTCATGAGAATTGGCTTCCAGAAGATAAAGGAAAAAAAAATCCCTGAAAAAGCCAAACTGGAAAACTTAGCTCAGGCAGGAGAAAGCTTAGATGTGCCTGATGAGGGAAAAAATCCTACAGTTAATAATTCTAAAGAGTTATGATGATACAGGCCTCCCAGTCACAATGGAGTGAGAACTATTCTAAGCCATTGAATTCCAGTAGCATTGTTTATAGCAGCCAAGAAGATGCCAAGGAGTCAGAGAATGAGGAGACACAAGACAAAGAAGAAAGTGTGGAATCTGGCTTCCTCTTAATGCCATTGAACCTTGTGTGACTTGCCAACCATGTTGAACAGCCTAAATACAGTTGCATTGTTCATGGCAAAACCAGACACTTCATAGCATGTTTTACATGTGTAAAGAAGCTTTATAAGGGTTCAGCTCCCGGGACCCAGTGCTGGCTGCAGAATCCCAGCGCTTTCTGGAGCAGGGGCAGGTAAACTCTGTCCCTGACCACAACTACATCTTCTGCTGAGGGAAACCCCGCCAGGACCTCGAACTGAGCGAACCAACTACAGGGGTCTCTGAAGGCAGATTCAGACCCCGCCCAGAGGTCAGGAGGGGGCAAGAGGCCTCAGCGCCTATATCCCAGCCTGGGAGGGAGAGTTGAGCTCCCATT